>JAJKKK010000095.1:0-183879 GCA_022432375.1 Nemania sp. FL0031
AAAAAAACATATAAAATTTAATAAACATAAAATATTAAATTAAAAAAATATTTTATTAAATAAGTTATTAATGTTTTTAAAGCTTAGTTTATTATTTATATAACAAATAATTTTATTTTTAATAAATTTATTTATATTAATTTTAAAAGTAAAATATTTATTTTATTTATAAACTTTTTTAATATAAGTAAACATTTTAAAACTTTATTATTAAATAATTTTAACTTAAGTTTTTTAGAAAATTTTATACTAAGCTTTTTTTTTTAATATAAAAGCAAGCTAAATTTAGCTATTTTTATTATAATATAATAATGTTAATATTATAATTTAGTTTTATTAATAATTTTAGCTAGCTTATTTTTAAAAAAAATAAACTTTAATTAAGCTAACAATATAGCTAGCAATAAAAATATAGTATTTTTTATGTTTTTTTTAATATTAAAATATAATAATAAGCTATTAAAATTGCTTTAATAATTAAAGTTATTATAAAAAATAATTTAATTAAAAAGCTTATTAGTAATATTTTTATAATAATATAAAATATAACTAATTTTTTTAAACTTTGTTTATATACGTTATAAAAAATTTAATTTATTAACTATTTTAATTTTAATTTACTTTTTTTTTTTAAATTTAAAAACTATATTACTATATTAAAAAATATATATTAATAAAATATATATTTGTTTATTGCTTTTATAAAACAATATATAACTAATATAAATAAAAAAATTATAATTTAAAATAATTTTTTATAACTGTTTTAAAAAAAAGTTTAATTATAATATATTAATATTTTAAATAAAGTTATTAAAATAACTATAAATATTAGCTTTAATTATGTTTTATAAAAAGTTAAAAATAAGTTTTAGTATAATATTACTAATATAATATAAATAATAATAAATAACTTATATATTAAAAATAAAATTTTAATAAATTTGCTTATAAAAATATAAATAATAAAAATAATAAAAAACTATTATAACTTTAAATTTACTATTAAAGCTTAGTTTATTATTTACTTAAGCAAGTGGATAAACTACAACCAAATAGCTAAGCCGAGGCTTAGCAAGCAAACAAAAAGATAAACAACAATTTTCTTTATATAAAAATAAAAGGGCAAGCTATATATAAGCTATATATAGCTAAGTTTTTTGTTTACATAACCAATTTTTTATAACTGTATACTAGCAGCTGCATATAGCTGCCAGCAAGCAATTAGTATAGCTGTTTAGTAGTATATATAGCTGCTAACAACTAACTTATTATATATTGGCTATTTTATTGCTTTGCTAATTGTTTTGCTAAACATAATACTGTTATAAACGGGCCGCTAACGCGAAAATACAGGCCGCTAATAGCTAGCATAAATTAGCGTGTTATTTAATATGCAGAGCGCAAAAAAGACTTTTTTAACTACTTGTTTTTTATATATAGAGCGCTATAATAAAGCAATTAAACCTTACTACCTTTTTTAAAAAATCTAAAAAAGGCCTGGTTTAGGTAGTTTTTACTATATACAGCCTGTAAATATGCTATTAAAGCTTTTTATAATATAGTTTTTTTTTTATATATTGTTTTAAGCAATAATAAACCCGAAGTTTAACTATTAAAGCTTAGTTTATTATATATATTTAAAACTAGTTATATTTTAATTTTTAAAAGCTTTATAAAAAGCTATTAATAATAATAAATTTAAATATTTTTTTATTTAATTAAAAGCTAAACAAAAAACTTATTATATAAAACTATTAAATTATAACAAAAAGCTAATATAGCTTGCTATTAACTTTTATTTGTTTGTTTTTAATACTATTAAAGCTTTATTAGTATTTAAAATAATAATTAATTTTGCTTTTATAAGCAATATAAATATTACTAATAGTTTTATAAACATAAAAGCTATATAAAAACTTTAATAGTATAAACAAAATAGTTATTAAAGCTATAAATATTATAGTAGTTATAACTATAACTATAGCAACAGCTTTAATTATAACAATTAAAGCAAAAAATATTAAGCTAAGCAAAAATAATATTAAAAATAATATTATTAATATTATAACAAGTAATAAAAATAAAAACTATTAAAGCTATTATTTATGCCGCCGACAGCTGGCATGAATTAGCGCGTCATCTAACATGCAGGGCGCAAAAAGGACCCCCCAACCACCTATCCCCTATATAGGGCGCTGCAACAGGGCAATCGGACCTTACCACCCCCCCTGGAAAACCTGAAAGAGGCCTAGGTTTAGGTGGTTTTCACTATATATAGCCCTATAAATGTGCCGTTAGGGCTCCCTGTAATATAGTTTCCTCCCTACGTACCGCTTTAGGCAGCAATAAACCCGAAGTTTAACCATTAAAGCTATTATTTATAAAACAATTATAAATATAAATGTAGTTATTATTAACGCAAGTTTTAATTTTAATAATAAATATATTAACGTTAAATTTATTTTTATTAAAATAAAAACAAATATTTTAATATTAAAAATAAAGTTTTTTTAATAATAAATAAAAATTTTTATAAGTAAAAAAAAATAACTTATTTATATATAAGTATATTATAATAAACAAAATTTAAAAAAATAGCAAAAAAAAGATTTTTATTAAATATTTAAACAAAAAAAATAAAAAAGCTAGCTTTTATTTTTTAAACTTTATTTAAATAATACTTTTTATAAATATTTTTTAAAAAGCTATTTTATTTTACTATAGTAATTATAACGTAAACTTTTTTAATAAAATATAATTTTTTGTTTATTATATTAATATAATATATATTAAATTTAAACTATTTATAGTAACTATTAATAATAAGTTTTTATTAATATAAATTAAACTTAATAATACTAAAAACTTTATAGCAAATAATGTTTATAATATTATTATAGCTTAGCTATAAATGCTACTATATATTAAAAATATTAAGCCGGCTTTTTATACTTATTTAAGCATTAAAACTATTGTTAAAAGTTATTTTAAGCTTATTATTGTTTGTTTTAATATAAAATGCTTTATTATAATAGTTAAACGTTAATAAATAACTAAGTTTGCACTAAATGCTTTTATATTTATAAACTATAATTTAATAATATAAAAAGTTAAAAGTTAAATAGTTATAAAAAAATATATTAAGCTATTTTTTTATTTAGCTAGTTATATTATTAAAACTTTAAAAATAAAACTATTTAAAGTTTATGCTTAGCTTATAAACAATTTAAAGCTTAACTTGCTATTAAAAACAAAATTTTTAAACATACATATAATTAATATTAATTATTTATTTAGTTATATTAAAATTAAATTTTATAATAACCTAAAAATGCTTATAAACGTTATTTGCAAATAAAATTTTATTAAATAATATATTATAATAATATTTATAATTGTTATTTTAGCTTATATTATAATAGTTATTTTAGTTTATTATACTAATTTATTTAATATTAATTTAAACAGCTTTTACTAAAATTACTTGTTTAAGCTTTGCTTTAAAAAAGCAATAATAATAGTTTTTTTTTTAGTAAAATATAAAGCTATATTATATATAAACTATATAAGCTTAGCAATTTATATTTAGCAAAAAACAAAGCTTAATATTATATTAAATTTTATTTAAAATAAATATTATATAACTATTTAAAATAAAGCAAGTTTAATAACAATTATAATAAGCATAAAAATATTATTTAATAAAGCTAATAGTTTTATAACAATAATAAAAAATAAAAATATTGCTACAAATATTATTTTTGCATTTTAAATATTATAAAAATTTAATTTTACTAATAAAATATTAGCTGCTTTAGTTTTTAAAATTACAACTAATAAAAATATTTAAACTGTTTTATAAAAATATAAAAAATAACTTTTTAGCAAAAAACTTATATAAAATAAACGTTTATTATTAAAAGTATAAAAACTAAAAAACATACTATTAATAAAAATTAAAAATAAAGTTTATATATATACTATAAACTAAAAATATATTAAGCAATTATATTAGCTTTTTAAAAGCTATAATACTTAACAATTTAAAAAAATTATAAAAATAAACAAATTTAAAATAATATAAATTAATTTTATTAAAAAATAGCAAAACTAAATTGCTTTTTTAGCAAAACTTTATAATTTAAACATTAAAAATTAAGCATTTATTAATAAAATATTTAATAAAATATATTATAAAAAAAAATTTAATTAAATAAGCAAACTAATGTTATTTAAATGTTTAGTATTTATTATTTAACATATAGTAAACAAAATATATAAAAGTAAAATAGTTGTTAATTTGCGCTTTTTTAATAAAATAGTTATTTTAAATATATATTTATTTTTAATATAAAAAGCTATAATAGTAAAAATTTAAAGCTATTATTTTATTATTATTATTAACTGTTTTAAATTTTTTTATTAACTATTAATTTAACTAAAACATTATAATAAAATAGTTATTGTTTTTTTAAAAAGCTTAAAAGTTTTTAATATTATATTAATAAAATTTTATAATAGCTTAAAATTTATATAGCAATTTATAAATTAAAAACTAATTTTTTATTTAAAATATATAAAAATATATATTAATAATATTATAATATTTTTAAAAACTTTTAAAAACTATTTTTAGTATATAAAAGCCGTTTTAAACTTTTTTTAATAAATTAAGCTTAAATTAAAGCTATTAAAATTATTTGTTAAATATTTTATTATATGTTTATTTAATTTTTAAGTTAATAATAACAAAATAGTTATTATAAATAATAAGGTTAAAGTTATTATAAAACTATAATAACTATATAATTTATTTTTGCTTAAAAAATATATTAAACTTATAAGATTTTTTTATAAATTTATTTTTTAGTATTAATAAAAACTTTTGCTTTTATAAAAACAAAAAATAATATTAATTGTTAAAAATTGTTAGTTTAAATTAATATTGTTTATAATTATAGCTTAAAAACAATAAACATTAAAAGTTTAGTTTAAATTTATAAAAGCGAAAAAAAAACGCTTTTTAAATTTTTTAAAACTAATTAATTTAAATAAACTATTTAGTATACTAACAATATAATAAAATTATATTTATTAAGTTAAATATATTTCGAAAAAAAAATATAACGTTATAGTTTTTTATATAAATAATAGCTAAAATAAATGCTAGCTAGCTATAAATTTTATTTAACTAATTTTATTTTTAAATAAAATGTTTACTGGTTTAAAAATTAAATATAGCGCTATTAAGCTTAAAGTTTTTAAGCTTATATAAACATATTGTTATTTTTAGGTATAAATTTAATTATGCTTAATGTTAGTAATAGTTTTTATAAACTATAAAACTACTAAAAAAATTATTAATTAAACAAATTTTAAATTTATTAATATAATAAAATTAAATATAAAGCTTATAATAATATTAGCTTATTTATTTTAATTTTAATTAAATGTTTAATATATTTTAAAATATATTAATTTTGTTTTAAACGCTTTTTTTAAACTTTTTATTTGGCTAGATTTATAAAATAATATAATTATAAAAAATTAAAAAAATAATAAGCTAAAAAATATTACTAACGATTTTAAATATATAGCTAATATTTATATTAAACTAAATAATAACTAAATAATAAAACTTTAAAACAAATATTAATAAAACAAACAATTTGTTAAAATTTTAATAAAACTTTTAAAATAGCAAAATATAGTTAATAAAACTAAAGCTTGTTAATAAAACAATTTTAATATATTTTATATACAACTAAAAGTATTGTTTTTATATAAGGTAATTAGCAATAGCTTTTTTTATTTTATATATATTAAAAGCAAACAATAGTTTTATATTTTATAAAACTACTATTATAAAATACTTAAAATAGCTAATAACAAGTAGCATTATTTTAGCTTAAAATAAATATACTATAAATTGTAATTTTTTATTATTTATAATATTTTTAAATAAATTATAAATTATATTTATTATTGTTTAATATACTTAAAATTTATAACAAATAAACGAAAGCTTTTTAAAAAGCTAAAACTAATTAAAAAACTTTTAGTTTTATATTATATTATTGTTATAAACTTTATTATAAGCTTGTTTAAAATATTATTAGCAGGTATTTTTTAAGCTATACTAAAATATTTTATATATAATTGCTTATTAATAATAATATATAAATTTTTTAAAAAATGCTTGCTAATATTAAGTAATATATAATATACTATAAAAAAATAAAGTATTATTATTATTAAGCTATTATTATTAGCAAACTAAAAAATACTATTTAAAATTATTTTAAATAAAAACTTAAAGTTTATATTAAAATTTTAGCAAACTTTATAAATATAAATAAAAACTGTTTTAAGCATATTTATTAATTATTATTTGCAAATAAACAATTAAAGCAAAAAATATAATTAAAACGTTAAAATTGTTATATAATATTATATTAAAGCAAAAATAAATATACTATAAATAAATATATTTTTAATACTATAATATAATTTTAATAACGCAAAATTTTTTATATTAAACTATAGCTTAAATAAAGTTATTTTAAAATTTTGTTTTTAAAGTATACTATTATTAATAAAAATACTTTTTTAAGTAATTAATTTTAAAGTTTAGTATAATATATACTAGCAAAATACTAAAACTGCTATTAATTTTATAATAGTTAATTTAAAATTATAATATAATAGCTATTATAATTTAATTTAGTTTAAAGTTAGCAATAAAATATTTTTAAAACTATATAAAAAATATAACTTGCTAAAAAAACTGCTATATAAATAGTTAGCTTAAAAAACCAAACTATTTATAGTTTTATATAAAATTAGCAAGCTTGTTTATAAGCTAAATTTTTTTAAGCAATAGCAAATTTATAAAATTGTTTTAATAATATATTTATTTTTTGCACTAAAAAGTTTTAATTTTTTTAAAAAAAAGCAAAGCTTTTTAAAACAAGTTATTATTAAAAGCAATAATAATAATTATGTTTTTTATAAAATTAAAAGTTTTTTTAAAAAATGTGTTTTTAAAATAAACAAAAAACTAATACTTAAATATTTAATTAAATAAAAAGGTTATAATAATTAGTTTAATAAATAGTACTTTTATATACTATTTATAAAAAATATATTTAAAATAATATTAAAGTTTAATAAAAAATATTTAATAATATTAAACAAGTTAAAATATAAACTAGCTAATATAATAATAAAAAATATAAAAATATTTTAAATATTTATTATAAACTAAAAAATAATTAATATTATTTTTAAATTAAACATTTAAATTTTTATTAAAAGTATATATTATTTATATAATAGTATATAAACAAATATATTTATATTACTTAATATTATTTTTAAATAGTATTATAGTTTTTTTTAAAAGTTATTTTTATTATTTTGCTTTATAAACTTTTATACTTTTTATAAACAATTTTTTTAAATATATATTATATAATTATATATTTATATATTTGTTTTTATTTATAATACTATTTTTATTAATATTTATAATTATATATTTATTTTTATAGGCTTTAGCTTATTTATAGTCACCTAGTAATTTATATTTTATGTACTACAGTATAATCGGATGTCTATTGCTAACTAACCAACCTACTAGGCTTCTTGTTGAGCCACAATTTCTAACAATACCCTTAACGCCCTTTTTCTTATACAAAAAGCCAAAACGCCAGAAATAGCTTTCTTCTTTACAATAACGCCTTTTAATTAAGCTTTAGATAGCCGCAGAAACGCCTTTGTTGCGTTTTTATTTTAAGCTGCAGGCAAATTACTAAAACCTATTAAGCTATTTAGCCTGCTGCTATACAACAAGTTAACTGCAACATTAGCGCTTAACTATACTTTAAATTTATATATTTGTTAACTTTTTAAAATGCTTTAATAAAAACTTTTTTTTTAATATTTTTAGTTTTATATTAGTTTATTTTGTTTTAGTTTATTTTAGTTTTTATTATAGCTTTATAAAATTTTAAATATTAGTAATTGTTTAAATATGCAAAAAAATAAATAACTATAAAATAGCATTTATAAATATTATTAAACCTATTAATATTTTAAATATTAAAATTTTTAATTGCTTTTAGCAATTTAAAAATAATTTTAATTAAAGCTTTGCTTTAAAAGCTTGCTATAATATATTGTTAGTAATAATAATATTATTATAAAGCATATAGTAGTAATAAAAGTGTTATAACAATAGCAATAAAAAGTAAAAAAAATAACTGCTTTATAAGCAAAGCTTTTTATTTACTTTTTATTTTTATAGTTAACATTTTTATTTAAATTTAAATATATATAGCATATTAAATAAAGTTTAGTTAACAAGCTTAAAATAGCTACTTTTTTGCTATTTTTTCGGCTAAAGTTTAACAATTAAACGTATTAGTTTTTTTTTTTTATATATTGCTAGCAATTTATAATAAAAAAAAATTTAGCTTAGCATATATGCCAAATTTATTTTTATATTAATTTTAGCGCTTTGCTTTAGTATAACAGATTTATTTATATTACAGCTAGAAATTTAAAGCTATGCTTGTTATAATAGCTATATAAAATAGTTTTAATAAAGTTGTTAAAAATTTATATTATATTTATATTACTTATATAAATAACTATATAGCAATAACTGTATATTTATAACCAACTTTATTATATAAAAATAACTAGATATAAAAAAAAAGCAAACATTGCATATTTAACATTTTAATAAAAATCAAACTATAATAATAAATATATTTATTTTTATTTTTAACTTTATTTTTATTAATACTTTTATTTTTGTTTATATTTTTTTATTTTTGTTTATACTTATAGCAATATAATATATAATTGTTTTATTATTTAATATATAAATATATATTTTTTAATAGCAAATATTAATAACTTTATTAAATTTAATATTTTAAAGTATATTTTTAATTATAAAAAAATAATTTAAATAATTTTTATAAAATATAATACTATTATTAAAAAAGCTATTAAAAATAATACTAAAGCTATTTATAAAAAAGTTTTTAATATTTAATAAACTTAAAAAGCATTTTTTAATATGTTTGTTAAAAAATAGCAAGTTTATTATAAAAACTATATTACTTAGGTTTTTAACTTAAATATTATTATAAACGCTTAAAACTTTTATAAATATTTCGAGCAAATTTTAAATTAATATTTTATGCAGCTAAACGCTAATTTTAAAAAAGTTATTATATTATTTGCTATTTTTTATTTAAACAAATAACTATTAAAGTTAAGCTTATATATTATTATTAAATAAAAGCTTAAAGCTATTACTAAAAAACGTAAAAAGTAAAACTTTAAACTGTTTAAAACGCTAATAAAGCTTTTAATAAAAAATAAAATTAAAATATTATATATTATAAATAGCGCTAAAAATAGCTTTAAAATGCTTTTTTTTATAATTAAAAAACTTTTAATATATATTAAGCTATGTTTTTTAGCAATTAATAAAAATAAAACTAAAGTTTTTAAGTTTTAAATAAAATATTTTAAATTAATTACAAAAAAAAAAACTATATTATAAGCTACTATTAAAATATATTGTTATAAAAATATAATTAACTTTAATACTTCTAAAAATAAACTTAGCAAATTTAATATTAACGCTTTTTATAATAATAATTTATTTTTTTTAAATAATTTATTTTTTAATAATAATATATTTAATAATAAACTTAATAATTAAAAGTTTAATAAAGCTATATTTTATAACAATAGTTTTATAGTTTTTTAATGCTAAAAAAAAAACTATAATATTATTTTTATTAATATTATTGCTTAACTATTTTTATATTTATAAAAAATACTATTAAAAACATAAAAAAATAATATTTAGCTAAATATAAAACTTTAGAAAAAATTTAATACTAAAGTTTTAAAACTAGTTTTTATAAACATTTGCGGCTATGCTTTAATTAATATATTAAAATTAATAATTACATTATTAAAAATAACTATACAATATTGCAAAATAAAAGTTATTAAAATAATTTTGCAAGTAAATATTTTAAACGCTATATATAACTTTAAAAAGCATTATAAAAATGTTATAACTAAAACTTTTTGTAAAATTTTTAAAGTTATAGCTGTTTATATTAAAAAATATATTTATAATATTATTTAGATTAATTTATAAATCGGAATTGTAAAAAAAGTATAATTTGCACTATAAACTATTCTTTTAAACGCTATTTAAATTATAATAATTAATGTTGTTTTAAATATTGTTTAAAATGTAATAATAAAAACCTTTATATATAATAATAAACAAAATATACTTAGCAATTTTTTTTAATATAGTATATAAAATATTAATACTAATAATATATTTAACAAATCGTAATTTAAATTTAAAAGCTTAAGTTTTAAAAAAAAAAGTTAAAGCTTAAACGTTTTTATAGCCGCAAAAATAAGCCTAAAATACTTTATTTAATATATATGTTTTTTAGATAGCAAAAAAAACAATTAAATGCAAAATTTAAATATTATTAAAAAAATAGTAAAAAATAATTAATATTACTTTTATAATAATAATAATAAAAACTTTAAAATAAAAACTTTAGTAAACAAATAAATAATTAAAAAATAATAATAATAAAAACGTTGTTTTTTTTGCTAAAAAAGCAAATGCTAAGTTATTTTATATATAATAAATAAATAGTATAAATATTGTTTAAAATATTGTTTTAAAGCAATATTTAAAAATGTTATTTTTAAATAATGTTTTTAAATAAAAACTTAAAAATTAACAACTTTTATACTGCAGGTTTTTAACCTAGCTTATTAATTAATTAAAAATATATTATAATATTTAAATATTATTAATTATTTATAAAAGCTTTAAAAATAAAGCATAATATATTAATAATATATTATTTAAAAATAAATAATTAAATAAAAAAATTAAATTAAACATTAAAATAATATTTATAATATTATATAAATAAAAAATAAAATAATTAAATAAAACTATTATTAATAATAAAATATATTTATAATATATTAAATAATAAAACAATAAATATATTATTATTTAAAATAAATTATAAATTTAACTTAAATAAAAAAATATTATATAATAAAACTATAACATTTAAAATAGTTATATAAACAAAAAACATTATAAAGCTATAAAAAAAACTATAATAAAAACTACGATTTTTATAATATAAAATAAAAAATTATTAAAATAACTAAAAATTATTAAAGCTAATTTTAAAAAAAAAATAAAGTTTATTTTTTATAATAAAATATTAAAACAAAAAAACTAAATAAAAAATTTAACTATAAATAAATTAAACTATTTAAAATTAGCAAAATAATTTTAATAATTAACTATAAACTTTTATTATTAAAAAAAATAAAAATATATTTAGTTTTTTATATATTATTATTTAAGAAAATATTAAATAATATTATATTAAAAATAAAGCTAAAAATAAAACTAAACATTAATAAATATAAAATTAAAAAAATATTAAATATATATTAAAATAAAACTTTTATAAAATATTTAATAAAATAAAAAAAATATAAATATTTAAAAAATATATAAAAATTTAAAAAATATTTATAAAATGTTATATAAAAAATAAAACGTTTTTATTAATAATATTTAAATTAATTAAAGCTAAAAAAATAAAATTGTTTATTTAAATAAAAAAAAAAATTTAGTATAAACTAATTAAACTAAAAATTAATAATAAAAAATAAATAGCTTTATTTATTTATTAAACAATTTTGCTTTTTTTTTAAATAAATAAGCTTTTTTATTGCTTTAATATTTTTAATATTATAATAAATTATTTTAATGTTATATTTTTTTAAAAAAAAATTTTGTTTATTTAAATAAAATAAACAATTAATAAAAATATAAAGTTGTTTATAAGCTTTTTTTCTAGTTTTATTAAACTTATTTTTTTTAGTTATTAAATAATTATATTTTTAAAAAATTAAATTAAAAATATTATAAAAATAATATATTTTTATATAAAATTAATATTTTTTAAAACTAGCTAAAATATAATAAAAAAAAAACATATTAAAATTTAAACAAACAATTAAACTAATATAAGCTATAATATTATAATACTATTATAAATAAATATATAATATATAGTTAAATATATTATAAAATAAAAAAAAAATAAAAATAAAAAATAAAAAAAAATATATTATTTATTAAAAATTAAAAATAGTAAAAAATATACTTTTGTTTTTAATAAATAAGTTTATAAAATAAATAAAACAAAAATTATTTATAGTTTTTAATTTTTTATTATTATTATTATAGCTTAATTAAAAAATATTTTTTTTTATTTAAAAATAATATACTAATATTTTTTATTTTTTTGTTTATTTACTTACTTTTTTATTTATAAATATAAGTTTTATAATAAATAAAAAATAAGCTAAAACTTTTTAAAAAGCAGCTTTTTAAAAAGCGTTTAGTATATTTTTAAAATTTTTTTATAAACAAAAAAAACAGCAATATTAATATTATTATTTTTGTTTAGTTTTATATATATTAGCAAAAAAACTTAATATAATAAGCTAATATATATAATATTTAAATAGTTTATAAAATTTTTTAATTTTTCGATTAAATTAAAAATATTTTTAATTTTTAATATAGCTTTTAAAAAATTTGCTTAATAAAACAATATAGCTATATAATTTATATTATAAACTAATTTAACTTATAATTTTATTTATTAAAAGCTATATATAATATTATTAATATTATAAAATATATTATTAATAATATATTTTTAATATAATAATAAAGCTTTTATAATTTTTTAGTTAAAATTATTATAAGCTAATTTAATTTATAATTTTATTTATTAAAAACTATATATAATATTATTAACGCTTTAAAAAAAGTTAAACAAAAAAAAAATAAAAAAAAAAGTTTATATTTTAGCTATATTTTAATATATTATAGCTATATTTTAATATATATTAGTTATATTTTAATATATATTAGCTATATTTTAATATATATTAGCTATATTTTAATATATTTTAGTTATTTTATATTATTTTAATATTTATTTTATTATTATTTTAATGTTTAGTTTATTATTATTTTAGTATATTTTAATATATATTTTATGTTTATTTTAGCTAGTTATAGTTATTAAAACTACTAAAAATAACTTATTACTAAAACTATAAAAAAAAAAAAACATAAAAAAAATAAAAAAAACATAAAAAAAAAAGCTTTTTTGCTTTTAGCTATAAAAGTTTTTAGTTATTTATTAAAAACAATAAACTTAAAAAAAAAAATAATATTATAAACTAATTATAAAAAAAGCTAATTAAAAAAGCTAAAAACGGCTAAATTAAAATAAAATATATAAAAAGTTATATTTTAATTAAAAAAATATATATATATTATATATAAAATAAATATTTATAAAGCTTATAAAACTAAAATTAATAAATATAATAAACTTATATTTATAAAGCTTATATATTTTATTATAATAAACTAAATAAATAAAATAAACAAATATATTATTAAATAAAAAAACTTTTAATAAAGTTATATTTATAAAAAAAAAAAATATTATATATAATAATAAAGTTTTTTATATAACTAGTTTTTTTTTATTTTATTTATTAATTTAAGCTTATTTTAAGTTTTTAAAATAAAAGCTATATTTTATAACTATTTATATGTTTATAATATTATTATTTAATAAATTGTTTTTATAATATTTTATTTTAAAAATATATTTTTATTAAATATTATAAAATTTTATTATTATATAAATATAAAGTTCGATAATTATAATATAAAGCTTAATATATTAACTTTTATATAATTATTAATTTTAATAAAAATAAATAAACTTAGCTTTAAAATTTTTTTTTTATTAATAAAGTATAAAATATTATAATTGTTTAATATAATATTTTTTAAACATAAATAAATATTATAATTATATATAATATTATAGTTTGATTTTTATTAAAATATTAAATATATAATGCTTGCTTTTTTTTTGCACCTAATTATTTTTATATAATAAAGTTGGTTATAAATATATAGTTATTGCTATATAGTTATTTTATTATATAAATAACATAAATACAATATAGATTTTTAATAATTTTATTAAAACTATTTTATATAGCTGTTTATATAACAAGCGTAGTTTTAAACTTTTAGCTGCAGTATAAGTAAGTTTGTTATATTAAAGCAAAGCGCTAAAGTTAATACAAAAACAAACCTAGCGTACGCGCCAAGCTAAACTTTTTTTTATTATAGATTGCTAGCAATATATAAAAAAAAAAACTAATATGCTTAATTGTTAAACTTTAGCTAAAAAAGTAGCAAAAAAGTAACTGTTTTAAGCTTACTAACCAAACTTTATTTAATATGCTATATATATTTAAATTGCAGCCTACGGTTAAGTATATATACAAATAAAAATGCTTGCTGCTAATTATAAAAATAAAAAATGAGCAAAAAGCTTTGCTTATAAAGCAGTTATTTTTTTTACTTTTTATTGTTATTATTATAACACTTTTATTACTACTATATGCTTTATAACAATTAATATAAAAGTTTTTTTTAGTAGCTTTTTTAAGTATTATTTTAGCTTTAAAAAAACCTATTATTACTACTATTATTAATAACTATAGCAAGCTTTTAAAACAAAGCTTTAGCTAAAACTATTTTTAAATTGCTAAAAATAATTAAAAATTTTAATACTTAAAATATTAATAAGTTTAATAATATTTATAAACGTTATTTTATAGTTATTTATTTTTTTATATATTTAAACGATTGCTAATATTTAAAATTTTATAAAGCTATAATAAAAACTAAAATAAACTAAAGTAAAATAAACTAACGTAAAACTAAAAATATTAAAAAAAAAGTTTTTATTAAAGTATTTTAAAAAGTTAACAAGTATATAAATTTAAAGCGTAGTTAAGCGCTAATGCTATAGTTAACTTATTATATAGCGGCAGGCTAAATAGCTTAATAGGTTTTGGTAACTTGTTTACGGCTTGGAATAGAAGTATAATAGAGGCATTTCTGCGGCTGTTTAGGGCTTGATTAAAAGGCGTTGTTGCTATGCAAGGGAAAAAACTATTTCTAGCGTTTTGGCTTTTTATATAAAAAAAAGGGTGTTAAGGGCGTTGTTAGTCTAACTGACGAATTGCGGCTCAACGGGAAGCCTAGCTTGGGGTTTTAATCTAGCGGTTAGTTTTAAGTTGGTTAGTTAGCAATAGACATCCGATTATACCGTAGTACGTAAAACACAAATCACTAGGTAACTGTGAATAGGCTAAAGCCTATAATTATATATAATATAAATTTTAAATATAGTTTATTTTATTATAATATTATTTATAATTATATAAACTAAATTAAAATTAAACTATTTATTATTTTTAAGCTTTTTATTTTTTAAAATAAAATATAATTTAACTTTTTATTTATATTTGTTAATTTTTTAGCAAAAATTTTTTTAGTAAAAATATTTATATTTAATTTTAATTTTTAAAATTTTTTTATTAATTATTTTAGTAATTTTTTTTTTAAATTTATTAGTTATTGTTTTTTATAAATATTTATATATATATAAAAGCTAATTATATTTATTATTTATATTAAAAAAACAAAAGTAATTTTACTTAAATTTATTTTTATTAATTAATTTATTATAATTTTTTTTTTTAGTTTTTTAATTAATTAAATTTTTTTTTTAAAATAAAAAAAATTTTTTATTATTATATTTGTTTTAAAAAAGCTTTTTTTAAACTAATGCTATAAAAAAATTTTTATATTATTTTAAGTTAATTGTTTTTTTTTAATTATTTATTTATAATAAACTATATAAACTATTAATAAGTTTAATTTAAAACAATTTTAATTTATATAGTTTTTAAAAAACTTTTAGCTATAAATATTTTTTTTATTTTTAAAATATTTAATATTTATGTTTAAAAAAAAGCTTTATATTAACTAGCATATTAAGCTTTTAGTTTAATTTTATTTTAAATAATTTTTTTAAATATTTTATAATATTTTTAAATTATAATATTTATTTTAATAGTTTTAATAAAAACTAAATAAGCTTAAATAATTTTTATAAATATTTATAAAAAAAACTATTTAATTAAAATAAGCTTAATAATAATAATATTTATAATTATAAAATTAATTATTTTAATAATTTAATTAAAAATAACTATATAATAATTAAATTTAATATTTTAAGTTATTAAGTTTATATTAAAAATATAAATTTAATTTTTAAGCTTTATTTTAATTTTTATATTAATAAAAAAACATTTTAAAATATTTATAAAATAAGTTTTTTTAATATTTTTTTTAGCTTTATTTTAAACTTTTAATAATATATTAAAAACTATTTTATGTTTTAAAATAATTATGCTTTTAGTATTATTAATTATAAAAGCTTAAAATATTTAGTTAAATATATAATTAAAATTAAAGCTATTTAAATTAATATATTTTTAAACTTTTTAAATAATTATATAAAACTATAAACAATTAATTTATTTAAAAAAGTTTTATTAGTTTTTAAGCTTAATATTTTAAAAAAATATTTTATTAAAAAAATAAAAAAATATAATTAAAGTATTATATAAAAATATAATTATACTATAATTTTAAAGTTTAAAAAAATAAAAAAATAATTAAAATAATAATTATTAAAATAATTTTTTTAAAAATTTATAAATATTAATTAAACAAATTAAACTTATAACTTTTATAAAAATATAAAATTAAATAAATTATATAAAAAATAACTAATATATTTTTTAATAAAATTAACTTTAATAACATTTAAATAATTCTATAAAATTTTATATAGTATAAAAAAAAGGTTAAAATAAAACTATTTATATACGTAGATCTCTTAGGGGGTTAGTCACCTGATCCCATTAACCACTGGGTCCATCCTGACCCACTTATACGTGACATATAGAGTGATGTCCATACTAGCCGAGACCACATTAATAGAATATACTCACGTAACCTGAGCCTTTCATCTGTTCAGTTCTCTTCAAACATACATATTGGGTTTTCCGCCTTTCGATGATAATAACCCTTTTGTTCCAGATATTCTTCAATGCCCTGAATTTTTTCGGACTTCTCCCATATCTCCTGTACCCTAGGCTGCGACTCTATCCTAGTAAATCCGCTAGGGAATACTCTCAACGAATCTAGGAGTTCCTCAGAGTCATCAAAACAAACCTTAGCAAACGGCCTGACGCGAAAATGCATTGGCGAATTAGGGTTCTGCCCATCAATAAGCGACCCCTGTGGCATTGGGCCGCCAGAAAGCCAGGGAGGGGGTTGGAACGCAACCTCATAACCTGGGTGGACGAGAAGGATTCTTCGGTAAGACTCGACTGCTTGAACATCACGCCTGGAAAGCATATTTTTTGCTTTGGCACTTCCTTCAAGTGCATTAAGAAGTTCCTCTAGGACGTATTTTGCATTGACTTCGGCAATGAAGAATTGACCGCTCGGCCACTCTTCCCCTGGAGAGGATAGAACTCGGAAAGCAATCGAACGGGTATATAGCTCGGTAATACTCTTTGGTATCACTATCCTGTCATCGAGATTTGCCCCCCTATCCAAAAAGCTCTTGATAGTGTCCATATCAGGTTTTGTTTTGTTGTCATCGTATTCGCCATAACGGAAGTTATCGACAAGATATTCAAGCCACGGGGACGTTTTTAACTTGTCTTGCAGACCCCAGTAAAACACAGCATTTGGATTCGCTCCCTGTGCTAGAAGTTTCTTTCCCCAGGCTGAATTGAGGTAGTCTCGATTGGCGGAGCATAGAAGAAGGAAGTCTTTATACCTTCTACTAAAGCATCTTCCCATATCCAAATGATGAGCCACAACTTCGGTATATCCATACCTAAAAGCAAGCGACGTGAAGTCTATGACTTTATCGCCGCCCGCCCGCGCCTTTGTTGATAGCGCCCGGTGGTATACCCAGTTATTCTTTAAACTTCCATATATCATAGAATAGTATTGCGTCATAGCTTGGTCAATGTAGTGGTAGAGTTTAATTTTGTCTGCATCCCTTATGCCTTGTGCCTCCTTACACCAGCGTAGCATGGTCGTGCTTTCATATAAGCTAAGTTGTAAAGGGCAAGGGCCGTCAACATTCTGGAATATCCCATCGATGAGAAGGTAGTAGCTACTAAGCTGATTAAGTTGGTTGTGTTCTAGCAAGGCGCTCGCGGCTGCACTCTGGAAAAACTCTAGTGCAGTTCTGTGAAAAAAGTCGAAACCAAAGTTAGTGACTATCACAAACCCTACACTTAGGTTTTTGATTCTTTGTTCCACAGTTCGACATAATTGGTGGATAGAGTCCATCTTGAGCTTTCCGTGGAAGTGCTCATATACAGGCACAAAGTTCAAAACTCCATTTCTATGACAAGATACATACTCCTGGAAATCATGATCGCATTGACGTAAACAATGGTCATAGTGATCGGTAAGGAACTTGAGGTAAGTAGCAGCCTCACCCTGACGTCCATCGAGTACACTGGACCTTTTAAGTAGGTCCTTGTATAGCTCCATCATATCATTAGGTAATGCCCTTAGTTGCTCTTGAAGCTGGCCGATCGTATCTCCAATGTCGATACCTTTACGAAGCTCTCTGGCCACTAGGATCGCCCAGAGAAAAACTCCGTTGGAGGAGGAAACTATTTCGTCAATCAATCTACCTTCCTCTTTCTCGGTTGGGGATACCGGGTTGCCTTCCCAGCAATGTTTGAGTTGATCAACAACATATCTCCGTATGTCTTCTTGTGTGACAGTATGAAGTTCTAGACTCTGGGCTACGGCAAGTCTAAGCCGGCGTTCGATATTCTGATCTGGCCTTAGGGATACGCAAATCTTAATCTTGAGATGGCAGTTATCGCTAGAAATGAGTTCTCTTATAACTCGCACCACATCCTCGCAATCGTTCTCGAGACACTCATCTAGTCCGTCAATGAAAAGACATAGTGGTGTGACAGTTGCGATTTGAGTGGCTGCCGTTAATAGTAAGCGCTCTAGCTCTTTGGGGTCCCAGTTACTGATTGTTTGCTTCTTTTGCGACATATCTAGAGGGACTAGTGTTGTAGCGATCTCCCAACTTGTCTCGGACAGTAGTTGATAGAGTAGATGGCATAAGAAGCCCCGAAAACTGTTCTGGACATTGGCACGGTCGGCACGCCAGAAGTAGAACGCGAGGATGCGCGGATTCCCTGGTGCCGCCCAGGGTTGGAGATTTCGTAATGTTTGCAGATTCTTTTTATCGGCACCAGCAAGGAATTTCATGAGTGTACTTTTGCCAGAGCCAGGCAAACCTGTGATGCAGAATACTCCGTCTCCATTTTGGAGCCAAGTAAGGAACTGCGTCCCAACGAAATAAGGTTTAGGACCGTAAATCCACGAAAAAGTATCAGGAGATGGTTCCGATATATCATTTACTCGCGTGAACGGACGATTATGATCCAGGCTCTCTAGGAGCGATGCTAAAGGCTTTTCAATCTTCTTACGAAGTCGTCTCATCGCATGTTCCTCTCCTTCGCCATAGTTAATATGCATTGAAACGTCGAAGATGCCAAGAAGAGAGTACGCTTTGTCCTCTTTGCGTTGTGTGTTCCTATTTTTTGCCCATAACATCTTGTCGCCAGCACTGAAGCCTGATAGCTTATTAGTTCCTTCGAGCGCAATTACAGGAATACCAGTTATATCGTGAATGAGCAAGCTTAAAGACATTCTACTGCCAAGGGAACAGGCGTCTTTCGAAAAGAATTCAACATTTTGCGGTGCGAGAAGTTCTTGTAACGTCCAACCTCTAGTGAACCATCGGCTATTGCGAAAGGAGATCTTCCAGATCGCCCAACGCAATTCATCCTGCGGCGATCGCTGTGTTCCGTTGCCAACTACAACATCCGACAAGTATGCGTAGCATTTGGTGGCGTTCTTATACCAGCGGAACATCGATGTAATTGCTTCCTGGAGCTCGGGGCCACTGGACTTATCGATACAGCAAGAATCGACCCAGAAATAGTCGAGACCGTCACGAACAGCCTGTTTCCCACAGAAGTCGATTTTCTGATAGCCTTGTTTCTGAGTGGCTTTACCGGTTGCAATATCGTGAAAAGTGACTTCTTCATCGTCGTTGCCCCAGGTATGCGATAGGATTGCGTAAGGTGGGATATCGTCGATGAAATACTTCGTCAAGGTGACAGTCCCATTTCGCCATTGAAGAAGACGCATGGTGGTTAAGTATATCGTATACACACAATAATAGCTTATGGCAAGGGCGTATATGATCGAGCTTAGGTGGCCATTTCATCTAAGGGGCATCTAGTATTAGGTATTATACTTGGGCTCCTACCAGGTAAACAAGCACCTTGACACGTGTTCCCTCTACTGTTGCCTACGCCAAGTGCTGCTAGCTAGAGTGAAATCTTGTGCACTGCCGTTTGCTTAAAAGCCCACGGAGGCCTAGAACGGTGGCTTATGGATAAGTGGAATATGGGCCATATGAGGCCATCAATGAGATGCAGATATTAATGCACATGCAGACGAGCTAAGGTAAGATGTAGTAGCCTGTAGGCATTTTTCATTTTCTTCTTACGTTGTATGTTACATCCTAATATCGTTCGACAACACATGCCGTATATGACGTGAATATGCGCGGCCGATCAGTAAATCAATAGGTATTACACTGAAAATGAACGATTTGTATATTATATTGTTTAGTGGATACCTACTGTCACTGTTTGCTGCCGTGATAACTTCCCGAACTTTGAGTCCTAAAGTGAAGAATATTTAGGCACTATTTTGATTGTACGACACGTGGAAACTTGAGTGGAAGCCCTCCACTGTCTACCAGGTAATTCAAGTTCAGGTACCCTTCCGCTGCTTCGGTATGTATTTATTTATCTTAATAGTTTTTCTTGTGAGGTAGGTAGATTAGCGAAGTGGAATGATGTCACGCCCACGTGGCAAGCACAAGCTGGTGGGGTATTAACACCCGTACAGTGGAATGGTATCTAGATAGACAAATCTAGAGACTAATCGGGTTAGGCGAAATTCATCCATCGCAAGCATACCTACACCACGACGTTTCCAAATAGAGGATTTGGTAAGAGCTACAGATGGCATACACATAAGAGTACTGCATAGGGTAGGGCACCTACCTTAGGATGTAGGTGCCAGCGTTAGGTAAGCACAAAAGATGAAACGAGCCCCGCGCACCGTACCCGCGTCCCCTCAGCGGGTGTTACAGATCTGGTAGCACGATTGGTAAGTGCTAGTGATGCGAGCTATTTACCCCGCCATCCCTTTCCGTTCACTCCAGCTCTCGTCTCGCCCCCCCTTCCATGTTCATCATCCCACATCACATTCCATCATCCCACGTCCATCTAGATAGCAACAACCTGACAACCAACCCTGCAACAATCGGTACACTCTGCCTAAAGACCGATTGAAAAATAACTCGTTGCCATAAAATCACGCTTCTCGAGTCGATCGCACTATATAAGCACTGCATTTGGGAAGGAGACGACTTTGTAAAGCTCACCTATCTAGGTACCCTTCGTGACAACATACCTAACCACCGTCTTACTTCGGCTTGGTTTCTTGCATTTCTCTTCATCCCTTTAACCCATTCGCTGCTCTCGCGTCACCTCAAACCAATTTGCCCAGCATGGTAGACAGACCCAACAAACCTGCTGCTCTAGCTAGCACCCCCGGCCTACCACCTCAGCCACAGGTTGACATAACTCACGCTGGCTCACGCGTTTCCGCCGTCCTCCCCACCGGGGAGAGCGTTGAGGTCCTCCTTTTCGGAGCTACTGTCATTAGCTGGAAAGACCGTGCCGGAAACGAGAAACTTTGGCTTTCCAGTGCCGCCAAGCTAGACGGATCCAAAGCTGTGAGAGGCGGTATTCCTCTTGTCTTCCCTGTAAGTGAGCTCCCGTGAAAAAGGCGGCGGAGGAAGCCTTGTTAGCTAATCACTCGTACGTGTGTGTGTTAATAGGTCTTCGGTACGGCTCCCGATCACGCCGCGACGTCTAAGCTACCCCAGCATGGCTTTGCTCGTAACTCGAAATGGGAATTCCTCGGCAAGTCATCTTCCGAGTCTTCACCATCTACCGGTCCCTCTGGTGCTTCCGTGAAGCTTGACTTTGGCCTTTCATCCGCCACTTTGGATGAAAAGTCTAAATCACTCTGGCCTTTTACCTTCTCCGCTATCTATAGCGTCACATTAACTCCTGATGGCTTGAGCACTGGCATTGTCATTACGAATGATGGGAAAGAATCCTTTGAATGCCAGCTCTTACTGCATACATATCTCCGTATCAATGTAAGTTCAATGCGCCGAGAGTTAACTCCAAGGAGAGTCGCAAATGCCCCCTGATTGCTAATACTCTTATGCGCTTATATAGGATATCACTAAAGTCGAAGTCACCGGCCTTGAGGATTCAGAGTACATTGACAAAGTAGACGGCGCCAAGACCAAATCGCAATCTGGCGCCGTCACAATCACTGGCGAGACCGATCGTGTTTACACCCCTGCCAAAGGCCCGGCGTCGCCTGTCGTCGTAACCGAAGGGGGCTCCGAAGCCTTCAGCCTCCTGCGTGATAACCTCAAGGAAGTTGTGGTATGGAACCCCTGGACGGAGAAGGCGGCTGGCATGGGCGACTTCGAGCCCAAAGACGGCTTCAAGAACATGATCTGTATCGAGGCTGGCTCTGTGCGCGGATGGACGGCTTTAGAGCCTGGTGATGTCTTCAACGGCGCCCAAACTATTTCGTACTAGCTACATGGCAGGCCTGTTTCCCGGACGAGAATGACGAGTTTATGATATACTTCGATGAAAAGAGAGGGCAGGAGATGATTTTCATCTCGTAACTAGGAAAGTGAGAGGTGTATAACGGATACTACTGCCCTTGGTATGAGGAGTTTGGTGCCCCGGATCAAGGTTTATTCGTACTTTCCTTTTTTCATCTGCGAAACACATCATCTCACGATGGTTTTTATAGAGCAATTATGAGAAAGCAAACCTGCTGGTTGGGCAATATTTGCATGCGCAGAATTATATTGTCGTCCTCATTGTGAATGTCCCGCTAATCTGACATAAAACCTATATGAGATAGAATATCGTGAAAACAAACTCACGACGATGGTATCATTTTGCTAAGGAGTGAATATGCATTCTCCACCAATATCCAGCTTAGCTCCCACTCGGCCGCCTTCCGCTGCGCTGGGACGGCAGCCCCTTTCCCATCTTTATTATCTCGCTTCTTCCCCCTCCGCTCCACCGACGCCTGAAGCTCCTGCACGGCCAGGATGGGGAAATGGTCGTCGTAGTAGTGCCCGCAGCGCGCGCATCGCCCGGTGCGTCTGCCCTTGTCGTAGTCCGGACACGCGCAGTTTGCGCCCGGGGCACGGCATACCTCGATCTCCTTGATCTGGTGCTTGCTGCTCCCGCGGGTCGAGCGGTGGTTTAGAGATGTGTAGGACCCCGGGTGCCAGTTTGTGTAGCGCCGTAAGAGCCGGGATAGACCTGCCGGCGAGGCGCTGTGGAGGATCCGCGCGTGGCCGCAGGTGCAGCGGCGGGCGGGGGCGATTGTGTAGGTGGAGGTGTTTGTGGTTGTGGTTGGGTTTGGTGGTGGGAGTTCGTCGAAGTCGCCGCAGGCGCAGCCGGGTTCTGCGCATGCTGTTATTTGTGTAAGGCGGGTTTTTGGGGTTGGGGTTGGGGGTGTGGGTGTGGGTGATGTTGGTGTTTCGTCGCTGTCTCCTCCCGCGCTGCTGGTGTAGGCCCCTTTTTCTGTTATGGACTCTGGGGGAATACCGGGGTTAGCTGTTGATGTTGAATCTGCGTGCCCCAGCGTCGCGTAGTACTCCTCTAACACACGCGCGCAGAGCACGAGGGCTGCGCTCTCGCGAGGCGCGTTGAGGTTGTGTAGCGCTATGCGCTGTAACTCCTGGATGGGGATGGCAGTCTGCATGTCTGGGCTAGTTGGGGAATCGAGCTCGTCATCGTCTTCATGCGATGATAGAACCGCCTCGCTTGCGGTATACGGCGTGAAGTAGAAGTCTGAGAACTGCCGGACGCGGTCTAAGAACGGGTATTCGCCACAAGCTGTCATGGCTAGTGCTTCTAGGACTTCCATAATCGCACTCTCTTCTGCCCCTAAACTTGGACTTATATTCCCGGTCTTTTCCTTCTCCTTGTCTGAGTGCGAGTCTTTATTTAAGGTGAAGCCGTGAGATTCGTCTGATAGTGCGGATGAGGATGGAGATGATGAATGAATAGCGGCCGAGGGCCATAGGAGCGGCATAACCGCCTTAGCGCCTTGTAAGACTGCTCGCAAGGAAGCATCCTGGCTGTCTTCGTACGAAGGCGGCGGACTGTCGTTGATCTTCTTAATTTTATTAGTCTTGTCCTGCGATGTGAGGCTAGCGGCGCCTGTTACCGTGTCTCTGGCCCCGAAGTACCGGCGGAAAAGCTGCATGGTTTAGGTTGGGTCCAGATCTATATCCAGAGTAAATCAACCAAGCGAAAATACTACAACAATGATAGCCTCAACGACAGGCCTCGGTTTACATCACACGACTATAATCTGGGCCATATATGACCGGAAAGAATGATATACTCAGAACAGCCAGTGCGTATTCATAGTCACTGCCGGGATGCATCCATCCTTCGGCTTCCTGCTTAGTATCTCGGTGTCCTAGAGCTCGACAACGGCGCACGTGGGTATTGCCCAAGATTGGTCTGCTTCCCAAGGTGGCTGAGGTATATCGGGTCTCGCGACGGGAAAGTAATTAAGATTGTCCATCGGTGACTATTTAGCATAAGCTCACATCTAATTCCTTAGCGTTAGGTTGAAACCGAGAATGCCTAATTGCGGCTGAGTCTTGGAGCCAATAACTTCGCGTTCTGTCTCCCAATGAGGTTCAAACTGAGGTCCACATCCCCGCAACACTACTTCAGCTACCTAGCGGGGTTATTGGGGTTATTAGCTTCAACTCCACGTACTCGTTAGGTGTCCCTTCCTATTTTAAGGGCTCAAAGAGACAATTATTCAAGATCCCTCCCAAACCTAGCTATTAGGCGGTTAACTGGTAGCTCTAAGTTGGTTTCTGTCTTTAGTCATTCACATACCATGTTACGAGTGGCCTCAAAACCATAGTTCAGCAGCTTAACAACTATTAGTACGGAGAAAGTGACTGTCTTTCGTAAATGGCTGAGGTGGTCGTGGCACGGATATGCTGCCGGAGTACATCAAATACCGCACGCATCGGGTGTAAGAAGCTGCGGTAGGTTGCAACCCACTTGACCTCGAAGAAAATAACAATTCGCGGTATGGAAGAATTCCTCGCTCCCTCTATTGAGATTATTGCATTATCAACTGCAAGTAGGGTCTAGGGCCGTGGCTCAAAGGTTGATGCAAACGACTATCGTTGTTTTGATAATGTATTAGAACCTACAGTTTAATAGATATATTCCAAGCATCTAATTCAACAGCGACTGCTGTGATAATGCCAGCATATCCAACTAGTATGCCCATGCTAACTGCTGGCCCTACATCTAACGTGGGGACTGTCATATTAACCAATCCGGTCATTAAATTCGCAATAAGGAAGAGAGCTAGTCCGTTCCGGTTGTAAGCTCGGAGGACTGCGCTTGTAGCAGCCTTGTACGCCTCCTGTTCAGATTTGGGATCGGGGGAGTTATAGAAACTCGGAAAAAATTTGGTTTCTATCAGGCAACCAGCCCATAGCTGTGCTGAATTAAAGGCAACAACCCATAGAACATATGGGAAATTAGCTAAGCGGCGGGACACATTCAAGCCGGCGCCATACTTGAGGTTAGTTGCAACCAAGTAAAGCACTGACCAAGCAGCAGCCCAGGTGCCCATTTTGATCAGAAGAGTAGTTCTCTGGGTAGCATTGCTGGCGCTGCTATTTGGATTGATGCTCTTTGGCAGAATGAACATGCCCATATCTTGCCCTGCTAGGAAAATAGCGAGGTAGCCTACAAAGCTACAGATGCCCTCTCTATTCATGGAGAATAAATCCGTACGAGGAGCTGTAAGGATGAAGGCTTTGAGAGATGTGCTCTCTAGTATGACCTGGTGCGCAACACTCAGAGTAATAGCCAAACCGGCATAAGATGGTATCACCTTAAGCACAGATTGAGAAATGGCGACAAAAGGAGGCAGAAAGCCAAGAGTAAAGAAGAAGTTCCAATGCACGCCATACTCCGTCACATGTTCGGCGTAATCAAGCCCCTTTACGCTAATGAGGCGTACTACGCCCAAAATGAGCAACGGAAGCGAGTGTCGCATAGAGTAAACGAGACGCTGGGACAAAGGGGTCGCGCGTCCTTCGGCCTTCTCTTTCAGCAGCGGCCGAGCAGCGACAATTCCAGCCGAGAAGACAAACGATCCCACGCCCAAGTCCATCAATGACGTGCCCCAGGTCTCGACCTTGGCAAAGCGGCGGGGGAATATTCTGAAATCAACGGCCAGTATAGCGAGACACGTCAGCACCAACAGGGAACCCCGATAGGTCGTCAGGAATGGTTTCATAGACAAGGTGCTCGAGGCATTTGTGGTCTTGTTCTGGGCCTGGGCCTGGGCGGCTGGAGGAAGCCTTGGTTTCTTCTTTTTCGCCGAGATGGGATTCGGGGAGAGAGCGTAGAGGAATACAGCAGGCGCAAGGAAGAGGCCACAGAGAAGAAGTGGTGTGTTCGAGTAGAGGGTCATGGCGAGCAGAGAGCTGAGGACGTTGAGGAAGAAGTCGACGAGGAAGCTCAGGGGCTTATATGGCTTGAAGAAGGACTGCCGAGACTGGAGAACGGACCAGAGGATGAATGCAACCTGCGTGCCTCACGGATTAGTCCCTCGAGTGGTCAAGCACATCGTGAGCACAGCATACGTGCACAGGTCGTAGCTTACTGGTCCGCCGGCTGATGCGACAAAGTTGATCTCGGAGATGGAACCTCCTGAGAGGTTGGACACAAAGTCCTCCTTCAGCTGTTTATAACTCGTCGCGTCGGTGGCCATTGCGATCGTGGTCCCGATCTTGCACGTTTAATGGAGAAAACTATAATTGGTGAGAAAGGAGCATTGCGACGAGAGCATCAAAGCCGAGCGCGAAACGAGACGTGACGCGCAAGGGTGCTTTCTGGCCAGATCTCAATCGCATGAGATCTTGGTAGTTACCTACGTTAAGCTAAATTTAACAGTACAGCACCTATCTACTCGTGTGGCGCCTGTGTGGTGACACATTAGCGGAAGGTTGTGGGGCTAGACAGCTCTTCGGGTTTGGGGGCAAAAACCACTGTAGGGCTACGGCCATACACTAATTCCGGGGTGTTACAGAAGATCTACATACCTCCTACTTACTTCCAATAAATTGATATTTGAACCCAGTTGACCAACGTTAATATTTACTCCTTGTCCTCAATTATTATGTTAGTATTGCCACGATAACTAATTACGCGTACGATTAATTCTATGATTTCATATATTCCGAATGATTTAGCTAATCCGTTGTGTCGTCTATAATGTCGACTATGACCACGAGACAAGTATAATAAATATCGGTTATGCGGCACTGACTGACTACCTCAGGCACTTATATATTCAGCCTTGGAAATTTACGAGGGCGACGACGACACTGATGAACTAAACGAGACGAGGAGTCGGTTGGCAAGATTGGTTAATTTCACCAGTTGAAGGCATAATCCTCAGGCGCAAACGCTCTGAAATGAATCATGCCAACACAACCCGAGGCGTGGCAATCCAATCTTTGTCAAACAGGCCACTTGTCGAGGAGGCGAAAGTGGCATCCCGAGCCGCTTGATTGTCTTCCATGCCTGGATACCTGACTGAACCCTCGATCCTTTCACTAGATATGGAGCCTCAAAATCATACCGAACGGTCTCTTTGTCTTTGTTCGTTGTGTGTGTCTCGCGCAAGTTCGTCAGCTATCCACCCTCTTCCACGCTTTCTGTGGGCGTCGGCAGCCGGCTCGGCCTAGAGGGTTTTGTCATCGCAACATTTCGACATCGAGGCGCCTTGATATTCTTTGACTCAATTGGTACCCGTAACTTTTTTCTTTCACATCCCCGCGATGAGAAGAATCAAAAAGGTCGCATTGCGTTTGCAAGGACTTTCCGGGCCTTTAATATCCTCAGACCCAAGGTAAAGTCGTTGCGCCGGACTAAACTTACTATTACTATAATCCTCTAATCTAGTCTTGTAATCACACCTACGATAATAAGTTTTAGGTATTGCTTTGAACCAAAGCAATTACATATACCAAAGCAATTACATATATTTCTGAATAAGTCAATCTCCTTAAACGTCAATTTTGTTCCGTCCTATGTTCCAATGACAACCCATGTGAATGCACAGGGACGACCAACTCTCGCGCCGCTATGGACCAACTATGAGAGCCTTGGCCGTCCATCCGCAACGGCTTTCCGCGCTGCGCAAGCCCCGTTGCTATCGCCATCTCCCATGTCTCCGGGTACCCTCCCGAAATCTATGTATCCGGCTTCTCTCGACGGACCGGCGCGAAAGAAAAACCGAGGCTTGTTGGATATTCAGAAAACTAGTCCGTCAAGCATATCTAGCCCTAAGCCGCGATTTCCCATCGAAGGGCAGTCGCCATTGGTGTCCAAGCTTGAAAAGAGCTTGCAATTGGTAGATGCGATCAATTCTCCCTCAGCTGCAGAGGAGGATCTAGGGGAAGCCCAGGCACGTCGCACATTTCGACCTCGGGAGGAGTACGGCAACAGAACGACAGCGGATGCCTTTGTCATCGCGCGCTCGATACGTCGAGGCAACAGTCCTACTAGCACTGATGGTTTGCGCCCATTCTGGGAGGCCGACTCGTCGAAGTCAAGTTTATCACGCCGTTTGACATTACGGGCTATCATTCGTCCGAGGGCCCAGGGGCGAAACACTTTTCTGATTCAGCGAAGCCTTGATATCGACGAGTTGCGAGCGACGACCTCGACGGGACCTTCTGATAAATCACATCAAGGCACCTCGCCATCTAGGGCGAGCCGTAAGCCCTTACCAGTGCCTGCAAAGTGGTCATCAAGTAGCAGACGTCTAAGCACGGCGCTATCCTCGCCACAAGCCGAACGATTCTCAAGAAAGACGCCGCATTCTCCAGGTTATGATAAGTTAATCCGGGACCCAAAGGCTATTCCTATCCGTATGTGTTCTCGGCTTTCTGTCTATATGCATCGTTGATTAGTCGTGTCGTTTTGACCTGCCCATAACCACTTCGCATCTTGTTTCCGCCGTAGTCCATCTCAATGCAGCCCACTGTTTTCTGGAGTCCTGCGCACCCCGTAGACGGTTCTAGCATTAGGCCCTGAGATCTAACTTCCTATAACAGACACGCATTACGCAAGCTCTTCTCTCCCTGCGCTCGCCGCATTACTCACCTCCGGCCATATTCATAGCGGTGATGTGATCTATCTTCCGGTGCCCCACGCAGAGTCCTGGCCGCAGACAGTTCGCTATGTCTATACAGGCGAGGGCGAACTCACCGCCGCCATGCGCGAAAATATCCTTTACCTAGGCGGAAGAGTATAGCAAGATCCGTAGTTCTGCCACTATCCCAACATTCGGCCTAGACAGAGAAACGTTAGGGCGGCATTTCAACTGTAAATAGGTTATTCGATAGTAATATTTGTCAAGTAATATGTGTTATCGCCTTATTCTCCGCCCGTTACCGACGTTTTAGATAGATCACACTAGTTGCAAAATGCGTCTAAACATTAACGTTGTAGGAGCTGCTGGTGAGATTGGGCTAGCGGGATGGGAAGTTCCGATACCTACTGTAGTCTTGCTACGTAGAATACCTAGCTATGCCTCTTCTTCACATGCCTTACCCTCCAGGTAGTGATCAAACTACCGACCCTGCATGATGCGAGTACTGGTCAACAGGACCTCGGCTGCATATTCGCCTCATGCTGGCAAGCCAATGGCAGGGCATATCATGCAGGCGACGAGTCAAACGGGTCACAGATATAGGCAGGTGGTAGATATCATCCAGGATTTAGAGTTAACGTCAAAAGTAGCGTGAAGGGGTTAGTCAGATCGGGGAGCTCAGAGGGTGGAACCCCTAGCTCACGGGTGAGCCCATAACTGATCGGTATTATAGGCATCGTTACAACTTAATCTACGTGATTAGAGGTAACATACCAATCAGGTTGCTGTACGTCAGGAATTGAAGTGGAAGTGCATCTTCCCACATCCCGATAGTGCACTCCTCCACCCACTTGCCTGCCGCCTAGCCGCCCGAACGGTGATTAGACTAGGTATCTAAGCGTAGATTGTGCTGGTCTCGTTTCGTTTCGGCGATTATACATAGTCGTGAGACTTGTTGATCTGCAGTCAGGCCACCCCTCCTCATCCATCCCCATTCTCTGCGTTCTAGCTCTCTATTGGGCGATAAGACTTTCACGCGTTGCAATGCTTCCACCAATAGCGTACAATCGTCTCTTACTTGTTCAATGTCGTGTGCCTTGCCTTAATTTATTCTCGCGCAGTTAATGCGGGTTTGATTAATGTGCTGTTGCAGACTTATGCTACGTACGTTAACACTAATAAGCAATAGCCTTAAGATGGAGATAAGGAGGAGGGTTGCCGGGGTGAGAGGGGGTTGATTGGGTCATTCAAATGCACGTAAGGACGGCTAGTGGGCGGGCGGGCGGATGTGAGGGATATAACTGGACATGGACGTTATAGATATACGATGTAGGTACACGTACTGACTACTTGTTCTCCCGGAAGCTAGACTAATTCTTTGCGTATCTATCTAAACCAGCGCCTAAAATAAAGCTAATTGAAAAGAACAACGAGAGCCGAGACCGTAAACAAGCCTCTCCCGGGGGCGTTTTCTCTTGGCGGAGATCTCTCAAAGCTTATTTCAACTGCCACGAGCAGGTCGGCCATTGAAGGCGTTGCTTGGTATTCTTGGTATTCTTGGTGTTGTTCTTGGGACTTCTTGGGGTCGTTCTTGGTATTTCTTGGCCGCAGCCCATTCCCGCGAAAATGGCTGGGGAAATTAAGGGCAGGGAGAGAGAAAAAAGGCGGGCTTAGACGCAGCCTGTTTTTTTTCTTCCCTGATCTGTTTGCCTCCCAAGTACCGATAAGAAGGATACGACCTTCCCATTTCGCTTGACTGGGCCGGGATACCTGCTCGCCCAACTACCTAACAACTGAACTGATCTGCACGACATCAGCGCCATCAGCTCTACGTACAGCTTGGATCCCAGGCACTTTTGAGCATTTGCTATCGCAACCTGCTCCAGATTTCGTCTGGTTGCGCTGTTCGTCGCCGGGTCTCTTGCTGGAAATGGCTAGGGACATCCCACTTGCTCAACCCGCTTGGCCTCGCCAGCTCACCAGCACAACGGCCGAAACATATCTTCTCGGAAGGTGCTGTATCTTCGCGTGCCTCTGCATCGAGCCCGCAAGTATGGGATGGGATGTGGATGCCGCCCAAGCCGCCAGGTAGACGAGAAGGCTACCTATTCCGGCATCATGGGCTCGACTCAGCAGGGGCCCTCACGAGATATCCAGTCGGATCCAGTGTAGCCAGCTGAGCGAGGATGCCCGTCGAGCCTTAGACGATCGCGATGATCATGACATCTATAAAGAGTCGATCCCGCAGCTCAGGATTGCTGATTGTTGATCCCTTCCTCATCATCGGCCAACCCTTCCCGCCCCCTGATCGTCTCGTACTCCTGCTGCACTTGCTCTAGTCCACCATGAAGACCGCCACCGTCCTCGCCGCCGGCGCTCTGTTCGCCACCAGCGCCCTCGCCGCCCCTGGCACCGCCGCTCGCTGGGCTAACCACGCCGCGCGCCGCGCCGGTCGCCGCTCCGGCTTCAGACAGCCTGCTGAGGAGAACGGCCTGACCGCCTTCAACGGCACCGACAAGAACGTCGAGTACTCCAGCAACTGGGCTGGTGCCGTCCTCAGCTCCTCCGGCTTCACCTCCGTCGTCGGCACTATTATCGTGCCCACCCCCAAGAGCACGGGCAAGTCCGCCTCTGCCTCCGCCTGGGTCGGTATCGATGGCGAGTACGTATCTTCCCGAGTCCTTCTTCTCCCTCTTGTCCTACCATGAACAGGTGATAGTGATGTTGGTTGCTCACATCTGCGATTTTTATAGCACCTGCGGCACCGCCATTCTCCAGACCGGCATGGACTTCTCCATCAGCTCCTCCGGCGCCGTCTCCTACGACGCCTGGTATGAGTGGTACCCCGACTACGCCTACGACTTCACGGGTTTCTCGGTCAAGGCCGGTGACGAGGTTAAGATCACCGTCGTATGTGTCCCCCTCCCTTTCCTTTGCTCCCCCTAACAGAACCCGAACCCCCGACAACCCCCTAAACCTTCACGAGCTATAACCCAAAGCTAACCAAACGTCCCCAACCACACAGACCGCCTCCTCCAAGAAGGCCGGCGTCGCCACCCTCCAGAACCTGACGACCGGCAAGAGCATCTCGCACTCCTTCAGCGCCGAGACGAACCAGCTGTGCGAGTACGACGCCGAGTGGATCGTCGAGGACTACGAGTCTGGCGGCGCGCTCGTCACCTTTGCCAACTTCGACTCGGTGACCTTCACCGGCGCCTCCGCCGTCAAGTCCGGCTCCACCGTCGGCGTCACCGGCGCCACCATCCTCGACATCAAGCAGGGCAGCTCCGTCCTCACCGACTGCAGCACCTCCGGCTCCAGCACCGTCACCTGCACCTACGTCTAAGCGGGAGCGCATTTACCTACCTACCTAGAGACGAGGGCGCGCGCTGGCGAAGAAAAGGGGGGGAAACCACCTTGGTGTGTGGCTGGGGACCGTGGGTAATGGAAAGGGTTAAGTTGCTTAGGCGAGCTCAGTATTTTTGGATATCTCAGCTATCAATCCTGACTGATTACCATATACATGCAACTTAACACCTAATCATATATGACTGTATATATGCACTATATATATTCATCGAATTCAAAAAGATTTACAAGTTATATAATGGACGATATTTGTATGCGTACTAGAAGAGATGATATAATAGTAAATTAGCAGAGTAATGGTTGAGGCCTCCCATGAACACAATAGTGAAATTTATGTTCTGGTCTTATGTTATCCTACATCGTTTTTTAATTTGAAGTTATAGACTAGTCCCCTATGTGCCCTACTTAGACCCTCGTTCAAGTGAGCTAGGAATAGAAGCGAATATAAGTATCAATAGCAAAAGCCAGTTCCATATTGTCATTTTCCTTATAACTCCTCGCCAATGCTTGCTAACCTCATTAGGCAGTATAATACAATAGCTTAAGCCGTCATGGGTATGTCCATCCTTTGCCTAGCCCGTTGTCATGATGCTTCTATATATACCGAGGCCCAGTGCATGCCATTACCGGCTTCTCCTCTCTGCTTCATACAATTCCTTCTTTATGTCCATAAACATACCCTCGATCATGTATACATCTTCTCGCGATAGTGTCGCCGTACGTAGACCTTCTAGACTATCTTTCAGTGAAGCTGTTATCCTCTCCACTATTGACAGCCCCACTTGCGGTGTCGCGCTGTTCTCCGTGTTGTCTGGCGGTTCGTTTTCAGACATGTTGACTTCTTGCATCTCTTCGTCACCGTGAGTGGTAAATTCAACCTCGCTGGCGACGGGAGATGGCGCAGGAGCATCGTCAACAAAGTGGGCGTTGTCACCCGCCTCGGATTGTTGTGATGCTTCCGTGATCAATTGAAGATTCACCGCCGCAGTATCTGAGTCCATACCATCCGAGTCCAAATCCAAGGGCTCCAAAGATGATTGATCGCCAGGGTTATAAGAGAGGTCAGGTGAGCCTTGCAGACTTCTATGTTGAACTTCGTCTCCCTCAGTAACCCTACTAGTCCCAACGGGGTTCGTATCAGACACTGAATGTAGTTCATGATTGGCCAGTAGCATCTGGCTATCCATTAGTGTATCAACACCATCCTTCTCATCACGCCTGTGCTTCTTGCCACTACTACTTCGTCTCCCGCCAGGTCCTCGTTTTCGCTTTTTTGATTTCTTCGTCGAGGATTGGGAATCGTCAGTTTCAGTATATGTCGGTGTGGCGGATGGCGATGGCTTGTTGCTTCGGTTGTTGATTAGGCCGTTCTCCTGCTCCAAGCCGGTCTGAACGGTAATGCATTCCATGGTATTTTTGTCTCTGTGTGCCTTTTCAGGGGATTCCGCATCATAGTCAGGGAGGGGGTCACACTTCCTAGAGTCCAGCTCGATGACAAGACGGGCCATGCTACGTTCTTCACCATCGCTCATTTCGAATGAGCGATCTTTGAACTCGCTCTCATCTTCCCGGATCATATCTACCGTCGCCATGAGTGCACCACGACTTGAAAGTCCCCGAACTCCAGGGCTTGTCAATGCATCAACAAACACCTCATTATCAGACTTTGGTGTCCCTTGGGCTTTCGAGGTATGAATATTGACTGGGGTCTCTGGCCGCTGGATCAGTGGTCTAACTGCAAACTGATCTTGGGCGGCTTCCTGTTTCAGATCCGCTAAAGGGTCACGAGCTACGGCAACTCTAGGGCCATAGCTAGTAGGGGCCTCCTCTTTCGACACGGATGCCATAGCTATACTAATAGCACCGACTGGCAATCCTAGCTGCTCACCCCGAGGACCTAGGGGTGCTTTTGAGACAGGAGACCCCGAAATTGGTGACGATGTTACGGGCATGTCGTCAATGATGCAGGTGTCTCGTGAATGTGACTTCATCTCAGGGAGTAGGTTCCGTCTTGGCTCTGGTGGAGATGAAGGGACATCGTCGGTCATTTCATGATCTTCGTCGATTATCGAGTTTTGACCACGCCGAGGTGTTGGGGTTGAGGATACATAGTCAAAGCTGCGAGTCGCCTTAGGAGTTGCAGATCGATCAGTCGTCTGTGATTCAGTGACGCTAGGTTGCTGTGTAGGTGCTTGACGGGAGGTGAGAGCTAGTCTCTCCGTATCGTTTTCGGGGCTAGATTGGATAGACCGTAGGAGTCCCGCATTCTCTAACTGTCGTTGTCGAACCTCCTTCTGTCGATCAGTTAAGATCTGTGATTCGATAGTTCGATTAGAGGGTGAAAATTCCTCGATGGTCGCAAATTGGATTTGTGAATCATCATGGCGTATCTTCGGCGTCCTGTTACGTTTACTTGATCTAGTTGATCTAGCTGACGTCGGACGAGAAGAAGCCTGCAGATCTTGAACCTTGTTTAGATCAGATTGCGGAGTTTGTTTCGATCTGGGAGTCTCTATACCTCCAGATGGAGGAGGATTCGGCGTTGAACTTATTCTACTAAGCCTGCCTGAGGACGTCACAATGTCTAGGTCATCTTGCGAATCTATAAACAGAGGTATTGAGGTGTTAGTATCGCAGTTTGAAGTGTCCAACCCAGGTAGTGCAATATCAACGTAGGGCCGGAGGGAAAGTAGCACGTCTCTTAAAGTTACTGGATACTTAATCTCAGTGGCGTTCTCAAAACCTCGGTTCCACAACAGCACGGCATTATTGACGATGTGCCTATGCTTAGACTTGAAGGCGCAGCACAGCAGCTGTTCAATCGCATCAAGCTGAAATTGCTCCAGAGTCGTCTCTTGAAAAAGATTACAAACTCGATCCCACAATAATGTTACCTATTCTCATTAGCAATAACCCATAACATGTATAGAGAGGGAAACAGGTTTAAAACCTACAGCTTGTGCTACTGTTGAGCGTTGCTTGCTGCCATAACGCTCCGCTGCGTCCTGGATCCATAGGCCTAGGCCTTGCTGCAATTGTACCAGAGATTTAAATACAAGAACTTGGTTAGATCGTGCGAAAAAATTAGACGTCTCCGTAATTAAGCATGAAAGGGCCTCATCGGTGATGCTATCCGCGGTCATATAGGATACTTCAAGGAGGCGGGAGGTGAGTCGATAAAGATTGTCAAACGGATCAAACGAAGCTGACCTAACACCGGCTACTGTCGTCCCCCAGAGACGACGCCTAGCAGCATCAAGTGCTTGCCGATCCCGAGGTTGTCTCGCATTGCAAATTAATTGCACAGCATATCGATATACGTCAGAGTTTATTGAATTGGAGTCTGTGGCGAGAGTCTCGAAGAGAGCCTTAGCCAATGGCTCTACGACTGCAACCGAACAGCCGGCTTCGCCACTAAGCTCCGTTGCTTGACCGACCGCGAAATCGAAGAGAGATAGCCACTCAAACCACGGTACATTCAATGCATTGCCAGCTCCCTTTTCAAGATGCTTCACTATGTCACGAAAATCCTGCCCGATTGGGGATTGGCTAGTAGAATCAGTCGATAAGTAGCTAGACTGACTGTTGTCCGCAGGGATTGCCAGGGCTTCGGCAATGAAGATCCAGGGCCCGGAGCTAACAGGGCCATCCGGTAGTGAAATTTGCATCAACTCTTGTACGAGTTCTTTTCTGCCTCGATTCGACCGAGCATGTATAAATGGTCCGAATACAGCTCTAAACAAATTAGAAAGGTCCTTGCCATCTGAAATGCCTGGTGGCAATGATGACAGTATTGAAAAAAGGTGATGAAGCGGTGGTCGTGCAGGGCCATGCTGTTTCCCGGAGCGGTGTGACGGTGTGGCAACTGGAACTAACGTGTTTTGCTGATTTATTGAGAGAAGCTTTTCTGTGAACGGAAGGTGACCAATTGAGAGGATCATAGTGGTAATATAAATCTCCGATGCTTTTAAGAATGACAGCTGCATGTCGACAGAAGGGGCCGCTACTTCAAGACCAGCGGACCAGATTCTGACGAAAAGACTTAGAGCCTTTCCTAGAAAGGTTGCCGCATCGGCCGATACTTTTATTTCCTTGGATGCTGCGGCAGCAACAGCACGGACAAGAGATTTCCAAAGCTTCGATGAACTAGACTCTGGATTACCAAGGTCTAAGAACAATCTAAGTAAAATTGGCTCTACTACTGAGAAGACTCGAGTGGTATTTCGTCTGATCCACTTGGGGTCTAACGGAGGTAGCTCGTCCGGTCTCAACGGCATATTCTCTGCGACGCGATCTTCTTTCCATATTCGCACGTTACTAGAATCGAAGAGGCCCGTTAAAATGTTGGCGGCTTGTGACGCATCATCGGTGGGAGGGAGCTGCTGCGCATCTGCTTGTTTCCCATCAGTCTCAGAGAACGCTAGGGTTCGTATCAATGTTCGCACACAGGCATCCCAGTAGCGGTCAACTTTATCAGAGCTTAAAATGGGCTTGAAAGCATAGTAGTAAAGGTAACAGATTCCCTCGATTCTGACTTTCCGAAGCTCCTCAAGGTGCTTACTTTTTCGTCGCAATTGAGTGAAGGGTTGACATAAGGTACCAATAGTCTTTAGGAACGAGGAGTCGTATAGATGCAGGGCATAGACTAGGCGGTTCCACGCATAGTTTGCCTCCAATATGGTTTGATAATCACTACTGTTGAAGCACTGCTGTATTATCGCCAGCCATTGCGAAAAGAATTCCCAACGATCAATTGGGCACCTCAACAACAGGATTACCACGCTCCAAATTCGGGGGACAGCAGCCGCCTCGGACTTCTCCTCGATCATGTCAGCGAGTTTCTGGACATAGTACTTGGCGTATGGGGTTTCGTCGATAGTCATTTGGAAAATTTCCATCACTTTCTTGGACAGCTGCTTTTCTTTGGCAACAGTGAAACTAGCTTCCAATCCGAGAGCTATTGCGCCAGAGCGTATATCTTTCAGGCTACTCAGCATATCCATAAATAGATCCATGAGCCATTCGGAGTGGGATACCATGTGGGTTGGGGATTGCTTAATCAGTTTTCGGTATACGTGAATGCGAGACATGATAATGCTTTTCCCTTTGATATGCTTTTCCATATTGTGAAGTGAAGCAACAAGGCGCCCAACGCGATCAGCTGTCATAACTTTTGAAGGGAAATCTTGGTATACGACTACTTGCATCAGAAGCCGAACGACCTCTTTAGGAGTTGCACTGTCCTCGAATGATCTGATGGAGTGATCGATGATGAAGACTGCGAAGTCAGAGGTCACCGCTGTGGCGATAGCGGGGAAAAGTAGGAAGGTGGTCAGCAGGGAAAGGGCATGGTTGGTCATTGATGGATCGATGGCTCCGTTTGCGCCCTTGGTGGTAATATCGCGTTGAATGAACTGCATGAACAAACTCATCTTGCTCTGTAGGGCGATGCGATCTGGGAGGTTTGTGGAAGTTTTCAGGGCGCGCACCAGCATGGTATATGCGTCAACCTTGGAGTCCCGGTCATTGCCGGCCAGGTGCTTGATAGCAGATTCCAGCATGGCGGCCAATGTAATGGTGCTCCCTGCCTCGCCGTAGCCGGCTGATGGATCTAAGGGGTTGGGCGGGTTCGGACTTGATGTGGGCTTGAGAATCGACTTCAGCGGTTTCGAGAGGCCTGTATACGAAGGGGCAGGGATTGGTGTAGATTGCCTGTGCCCATTCTTCCGGGTGTTTGTAGGAGGTTCGTGATACTCGGCATGGACGGTGAACTCGACCCGCTTCCCAGATCGCCTGGAGCTGGCGTTGGTCGAGAAGGCCGAGTCCGGTGAGTGGCTCGGCGGCGTTCGTAGAGTGAGGTGGGAGGCAAGCCCGTGCCGGTTCAAATTCAACTTGAGGTCGAGGTCGTTCTGACGTTCTCGGGGCGGCGTTGGCGGTCTTGCCAGAAGTGCGTCTAGGCCGGCTGATGGCGCTGCTGCTGGCGATACCATGGCTTCAAGCCAACCACTCACAACCTGCCTGTTCACCACACGAACAGCGACCAGCCAGCTCAGATTTCATAGGCCGAGGAGCGCTGCAGCGTCAAAAGATCAAACGATCAAACAGAAGACAATAAGAAAGAAACAAGGTGCTCGACAGGTTAAGTAAAGATTGAACGACAAATTAAGGCTAGAATTATCATAAGTACTACGCCGAACGGTTGCAGTACCTGATAAAGAGCCTCTTCCGCAACCTCAGAGTGAAGAGGCATCTAGAAAGAGAAATGGTTTACATACATGATGGCCAAGCTTGGTCCACATCTTGATAGATATTAGATAAAACTGGGGACTGCAAGAGAGAGCGCGACATTGGACCCCTGTAAACGCGGTAGTAGCGGGAGGAAATCCTCGCGTCGCGCTTTAGCGGGTAGAGCAGCGGGGTCAGCTGCTTGATGTCCTTAAGTGGTTTTCCATTCTAGGTTAGGTACGGTACCTAAAAGGCAAGGGAACTTCCTCTACAAGTACCTAGAGGTAGGGTGGACCGTGCACCTATGTCGCTTATTCTAGAAGTACCAATTGGCAATTGGTATTCGGTCATCTAAATATAGGTACACAGCAAATGGCCATCGACTAGGTATTACACCATTCAGTGTTTCAATCCTGATTATGACTTTTCTATTAACCGAGGGGCTTAAAAGATTCTGCGCGTCTACTAGCTGCCACTCCGTGTCATCCAACTCAGCTATTATTCAAGGTTTTGGTTACTGTTTTCTATGACACTCAATCTAAGATCAGGTGCCAAGCTGTGCCCCTAACCCCCATTCACATTGCCTTGTGCAAGAAGATTCCATTGCGGAAAGCTTTCCTTACGTATATGTAAGTGTTCTTGCTCATCTGCTGCCTATTCGCCGGCCATTTTATAGCTTCTACCTTGTTGTACTTCGATGACGTTCTTTTTGTACCTCGGGGCCCAACATTATCCCTACAATTGTTTTCATAGCCAGTGTGCACTATCTTCTAAAGTCTCTATAAAGTTTTCTACATTTTCATCTTCTTAACCGAAGTAATCGGCTTTTCTTTTTTCTTTTTTCCTTTCCCATGAATTATCAAACGTCGACTTTGCCTCTGGAACCTTGCTCACGGTGTCTTAACAGTCTCGCGAGTTCCCCGCCAGGGTTGTTAGTATATAGTCCAATACTAAGGCCGCTACAACAGCCATCTTATAAGAACACGGGTCTCATTCTCTATGGCTGGGAATACGCAGCTATCTCAGGCAGCTATGCTGTCAGGGCCAGGTAGGCAGGCCATGTTTCAATATCGGGAGCTAAGGCTTATTAACGAATATCGCTGCAGCGAAGTTATCTGCCGTAACTAGCCTCGTTGAAAAATTAACAAAAGACCTAGTTTCGAACAACCTATCTACACATCGTAAGGCAAAAATGATCAAATGCTACTACCTAAGAGGCTTCTAACGTTCGACTATTAGAGAGGGACTCGGCTTTGGAGGAGCTAAAGATATACGCTCGGGATCCTCGTAATGCAGACCCTGTTTTCACAAAAGAGGTAGATACAATCCCCACAAGAGGACGAGAGATGCTCTGCTGACAAGATAAATAGGGAATCGAAATGCTCACTAAGCATGCCTTTAATAGCTCTTCTAGTACAACATCAAGAAATGCTCTACGCTGTTTGTGCAATGCCCTCCTCCTCAAGAAGGAGTGTCGGCAAATGTTTGTGGATCTAGGCTTCGAGGCTAAAGTCTGCGAGACACTTAAGAACGACAATCGCGACGATGAATTCCTTGCCTCGAGGATAGTGTTCCTTACAACATATGATACCGATGTGAAGCTAGAGCGACTCATTGATCAGTATCAGCTTGCTGATTCCATTGTCAAGAATCTAGAACGCCATGCAAGGCATCATAGTGGCGCAAGTCCGACTGGGGGCCCTATGCAAGATATGGCTCTCGCAGAGACTCTGAAGCTACTGTTCAACATCACTCACCACTGCAAACAGAAGATCACATCCTTCACCCAGGCAATTCCGCATATTCTTACTCTCTTGTATAAAGGACACTTCCAAACCGACAAGCCATTAGATCCCCCAATAGGCCCCTTAGTTAATGCTCTTTTGAATCTAGACATCGGGACGAGGGAAATTCAGTCGTCTCTGTATCCCGAAGCGAATCCCTCTATCCTTCCAAATCGTCTAGTTGACCTCCTCGAACAATCAAGCACGAGATACAACGATGAGGAACTTGAAAGCGCCGTAACAGCGCTTGTTGGGGCAATACGCGTAGTTCATGAGCATTCCCCCCAAGACGTGCGGGTTTCCATGAGGGAAAAGCTCTTGCCCACGGAAGCCGACAGACAAGAAATACTGGGACGCAGTGGCTCGCTCCCTTCCTGGCTTCTCAAGAACTCGACAAACCCCCTGGCACCAAAGTTACGCGATATGATCTCCGATCTATTATTCGATCTCTCAGACAAGGATGCGTCAACATTTATCAATAATGTTGGCTACGGGTTCGCCTCTGGGTACCTCTATAATAGGAGTATCCCGCTACCCCACGATATTTCCGAAGCCCTCAACAGTGATGCAAGTGGTTCCGGTCGGCCGATTAACCCGATCACTGGGCAGTTCCTGGACTCGGAGAGAGACCCTGGCTTACCTGAGTTGACTGAGGATGAGAGGCTGAGAGAAGCTGAAAGGTTATTCGTACTGTTCGAAAGGTAAATTTCCCTTACCTTACATATCCAAATCCATTCTAATCTAGCTCTAGGCTACGGGCGAACGGCGTTATTTCGGCAGAAAACCCAATTCGTACTGTAGTAGAAGAGGGGCGTTTTGCAGAGTTACCAGATGACTACGAAGAAGATGTTGATTAGCGTAGATAATAGAAACATACCTGGGTAGTAGAGCCTTGATAAACTGCTAATTCAGCCGCGGATGTATTATTATCTTCGTCAGTTACCTAAGTATCCATCTACTATAACGCAGTCGAGCGCGTAGATCTTGATTTAATACCACTACGTTTACAGGTGCCTGCATTTGACTTTGCCCTGTGTACCTCTAATCTTCACATGTTGTGGAGGCATAGGAATTATCTCATACACGAAAAGCTCTCTTATAGTATGTCTACGAGACAATGGCAGTCCCGAATCTAGTATCGGGTAATAAGGCCATTAGAGGGACATAGGAGGGTAGCTTCGAGACCCCTAGCTAGTAATGGTTGTATTAAATATTTATATTGTATATAGAGATAGGCTCCCCCCAACTGATTAGGGGAACTTAGGAATCAATAGTATTTAGTCCTCTGCCTTATATTTCCACCTATTTCCTACACCGCTGTGACCTATGTGCTGCCTATCTACACTCTGGAGTAAAGCCTCTCACATCTAGCAACAAAGAAAATCCATACGGAGTAGTTATTGCGAAGTATTTATGAGATTGCCACTCTCGAAGACAAGTGTATGATGAGGATGGGGTAAAACTTGATTCAGGCTTAGGGGTCGTAACTAGGAGAGAAATTGTAAGCCTACTTGGTTTTGAATTATATCTACGTGGAAAGCACTATATGTTGACGATACAAGGAAGGAACAGGAGAAGGACTTAGTCCTATGTAGACTTCTCAGGTATTTCGGTATCAATATATACTACCAACCTACCTCCTACCTAAGGTATGTCTTGGTACCTATATAAGTAACATGTAGTGCCTGCCTTAGGCATATAGTTGCCCTAGGTAGGCTTACCTAATTAGCAGCTACTTTCTAGAGGTCTCCTTTATACTTAAATTCGACTTATTAGCTGCTGATACGTATGTTAGGTAAGTATTTACCTAACTACATACCTACGTCTAGGTAGGCAAGTACCTCGTACCTAATGCTCTTTCCAAAATTACATCATTGTAGGTAGATACAGTAGGTACCCCAGCCTAACACGCCACAACAAGCGTCCGCGGACATAACAACTAACACTGCACCTACCCAGCAACCAGTCATACTACCTACGTACTGAAGATAAAGTCAACACCGCTAGCACCGCTACCGCACCGAGTCACTAATCCACTTCATATCCATTCTCCCCCTTTCTCCCAATCTACATTTCTATTGCAACTTCTGTATGGTTACAGCCTTGGTCGTAGAAGTCATTGTCCCACAAGAAACGTTAGCAACATCTAGCTACCGGTAGTGGATAAGGTACGTTTCTACCACTAAGACACCGCAAGACACACTCCCCATTGAAATCTCTTATTTTCTAGCTCTAGATGATAACAAAATCAGGTGCCTAGGTAGATACCGCGCCTATCTATTGTTGCGAGCCCCTTCGGAGATATTCCCTCAACTCACAAATTTCACTGAAAGATCTCTAGCAACCAAGTCCCCAACCACCAAAGCTCCGTTGCTACTAGCAAGGTGCACACCTTGTTCCCTAGTGTGATCCAAGCCCGAGACCTGACACCTAGCCTACCCCGACACCCCTTTGCCATGGACCGTATTACCATGGATCGTACAAGAATGCCCGCTCCATTGCGCTTTGCACAGCGCACTCGCTTCGAAGCCGACGATGGCGAAGACGACTTCTCTTTGCGTCCTCGCCTCGATCTCGGGGAAGATTCCGATATCGGCGCTGATGATAACGACTCCGACCATGGTAATGGTACTGTCTCTGATGATTCTTCCAAGTAAGTTGTCAACCGCGCTATCCTTACGTTCTAGCTTCCTGAAAAGACTCCATATCATCTTGCGCACTTATCTCCTACAGCATGACTCTCCCAATTCTTGTGTATTTCTATCACATCATCGTTCTCATGAGATGAAGCACATAAATTTTATTTCACATCCTCCGATTTCACTTATCCTAGAGCGTTGGAAATTTAGTAACAATTCTACCAGGAAAATAGGTAGTGAGAATAAACCAGTTCCTGAGGAAGAGAATCAAGCCACTGACGACGTCACCGAAGAGACCGCCGCGAAACGTATTGGCACCTTAGCTGGCAGAGAGAAAGGTGAGAACCATCAAGACAGCAAGCAGGATGAGGCTCACGACGAAATAAAAGGTCACAATAGTGACGGCGACGGATCGGTAAACGGAAATAAGAGAGCAAGGCGATCGAAGCAGGAGATGTCGGCCGGACAGGAGGGAATGGGCACATTGAGTGCTGTGAAAAAAGGACCTGGCCGCGGTCGACCATCGAAAAACAACGTGGTTTCTGGCAGAAATGGGGTAGCCCCGTCCTCTACGACCACGGGATCCCGGGCCGAGAAAAAGAGAGCCGTTAGCGGCAATGGCCTTCGAAGATCGTCTAGAGCTGCAGCCGAGTTTGCCACTCAGCAGATCACTGAGCAGACGGTACGTTTTCGTCCCAAGGTATTAAAAGAAGCAAATAGCTAACGAGACTGTCTTGAAAGAAACGTCCCAAGCTCGCAGAATCGCCATCCGCGACACCCTCCGCCACGGGCCAGAAGAAGGGCATAGCTACTCCAGGCAGCGGAGGCGGGGGTAGGCCTCGACTCTCTAAGAGATCCGTTAAGACTTCTACCGCCAAGACGCCCACCAAGTCCGAATATGAGGTCGAACTTATTCTTGATACGCGCAAGAAATCCGGTGCTACAGAGTACCTAGTCAAGTGGAGAGGTTATCATATCAGAGAGAGCACCTGGGAACCAGCGGTGAACCTAACTCACTGTGCCCAGGCGCTTAAGGAGTTCCGATCTGGCGAGTCTAGAAAATGAATGTGAGCTATTGCCAGCTAGGGTTCTAAAACCACTACTGCAAAATTGACGGTGTAGAAGTGGTAAGGGGGACTTTGATTTTCTTTTCTCTCTCCCGGGGGCTTGGCTACGATGAAGTGATAGCAAATTTGCATTGCACCCGTTTGCCATGGAGAATGCGACGTAATGACAGGGTGGTTGCTGTATATTGCTGGGGTTCTTCTGCATCTTCGCAGATCACACGCGAATGCAAGCTGCAAGCTATTAAACAGGCTACAGTACAGTATAGTCGTCAATGGTACAAAAGCAACATTCCTTACCAGAAATAAGTCTTAATTTCGACTTTTGTTTATTCATTAGGAACTCTGGGTTGTTCAAAAAAGCCTGCCTGTCTTTTCCACTCGGTAATCATAGCTGCACGTATTCGCCACAGTGCTGTGTGGTTACAAATACACGGTGTAATTACATAATGAAACTTCGTCACATGCCTGTCAGCCTCGTCTGTCCACTGTCCACTGTCCCAATTAGCGTCGATTTAATGGTAATCATTATTGGCGTTGTTGTCCTTTGACAGCAATACACTGCTTTTCTTTTCAAGCGCAGCGCATCATTCATTCCTTCCTTGCCTACCATGGAGGCCCTCCGATCCGCTCTGCAGCCGCTGCAGCCACTCACCCACAGCCTGCCTGTTCCGATTCGCGATCTCGGCGTGTCCATCATCGGCGAGACCTGCTACAAGACGCTGATCCTTGATCTCGACCCGACCGACTCCGATTGCCTCAAGCTGGCCATTTCCAAGGGTCTAGGAATCGGCATCATCGGCGCCTCTTCCATCGTCAAGGTCCCGCAGATCCTGAAGCTCGTGCAGTCTAAGTCAGCCTCGGGCGTCAGCTTCCTGTCCTACCTCCTCGAAACCTCGTCGTACCTCATCACCCTCGCGTACAACATCCGCAACGGCTTCCCCTTCAGCACCTTTGGCGAAACTGCCCTAATCCTCGGTCAAAATGTCGTCATCACCGTCCTCGTGCTCAACTACAGCGGCCGCGCTAGCATGGCCGCGTTGTTCGTCGCCGCCTTTGCTGCGAGTTTGGTCACGCTCTTCAGCCCCAACGTCCTTGACATGCAGGCTCTAGGCTATTTACAGGCCGGCGCCGGAGTGCTAGGTGTGGCGAGCAAGATACCCCAGATTGCTGCCATTTTCCAGGAGGGTGGAACTGGCCAGCTCAGTGCTTTCACGGTACGCACAACCTGTCTCGTCTCAGTTCTCACTTGTCATTTTACTGTCGCCAATTTACTAATGCCTATACTTGGTAGGTCTTTAACTATCTCGCCGGCTCGCTCTCGCGCATCTTTACAACGCTGCAGGAGGTGGACGACAAATTGATCCTATACGGTTTTATCGCGGGGTTCACGTTAAACTGCGTCTTAGCGGCACAGATGGTGTATTACTGGAACGCGCCCTCGGCCAAGGCTAAGGGCAAGATGAAGGAGGCGCCTCTAGCCACAGCAGCCCCGAGCTCCGGCGCATCCACTTCGGCGAGCCCAAAGAGCAAGGGGCCTACGACACGTCGTAGAGGTTGAGCAGCTCTTTGCATGTTTCGCAATTTAGCGCTAAGTACGAAGATCGTCATCACATCTTTTAATCTGATTTAATTTTTTAATACATTATTGCTACCATCTAAAATGCGTATTCGTACTTTTGTCTATCACCTTAGCGTCGCATTATGGTTACGCGCTGTCTCTGGTCTCGTGATAGGTACCTACCTAATAGAGATAAGACCTCTTGTCCGTGATGTTGCCATACTTGAGCTAAATTACGCTATCTAAGGTGCTATGACTTGGCGAGGATCCTACCTATTGAATTACCCAACTCAATGTACGAAGCCAGAATAAGTCAAGCCATATATATCTGCACTCAGCTACATAAGGCAATGGAATATTCTAGACCACATAGGTCCCTAACCGCGCACCGGAACTGTACCCGTAGGTTCAGAAATTCTATCTTGACAAGGGATGTAACTGAGCACTCCGGATTGGTTAGCCCTGCGACTAAGTCGAGTTTAAAGACAAGTTGGTGCGATAGTGCCGATTCTGCGTTGATAACGGCCCCGGATTTGACGAATTGGCGTTAACCACGCGTGGGCTGATAAGTTCTTAAATCACTTGTTAACACCATCCGGATCATTTTTCATACTTGTCACATCCGTATCATCTAAACCATCACGAGCAGCGAAGATAGACACGTCACCAATACCAAGGCTCCATGCCTACCGGTTTCCGTGAGGGTGCTTACCAAATGGAAATTGCTGCAGCAAAGCTGAGGACCGTGAGGACCATGCATTAGACCTGTGTGGGAGCTGGTCATATGCCAATACAAATAAACCACTCGGTGCGTTCAGTTAATCGGCCAGCCGGTGATCGGAGACAGCATTCCGAAAATCGTCTCTCCTTCTTAACCTAATTTACCTTTTTATTGGTCGCCACGCGCCTCAGCCTGTCGGCCGAGTAAACGTCTCAAAAGTATTGGGACCCTTACTCATGAGTTTCTATCGTGAGCAAAGCCTTAAGGCCGTGTTCCCCGGTTTTACTGTATTTGAAATCTTATCTCAGCCGGGTATTGATCGGGTTGACAAGCCACACTTTCTGTCATCTGCAATGCTGCCAGTGCTGCATAAACTATTTAGTCTTTCAATAACTAGCCGCATTCGCTCGACGACATGCTGTGACTAGGTACCTGGTTATTGTGCATGGAGACTGTCCAATCCCAGCGATTTTTGAGTTCTCTGGTATATGGTACATGGGATAGTCGGAGACAGGGGGGCGAAGGACCCTGGCATCTTATCTACCTCCTCCGTACATATTTCGGAAGATTATAATTGCATAGGGTATTAACATATTATGGCCATTCCATAAATTACAATAGAAATTCCACGTACTCCAGATTGCCATATTTTGATTAATGAATATTGAAATACTAGTGATTTCTGCTTCTATACCTAAGTAAGTTAGTCTATCTGACTCTACTATCTATCTAGGGATTGGGAGCTTTAAGTGAGTTCCAGGTTTGCCCAGACGCCAAAGCTAATCCCCCGCTAGGTAGTTAAACAGCCGGGCTGCACAGCGGGAAGCCCTAGACCCTTGCATGACACTGTGACGTTACTTATCGGCGCCACTTACCGGTCACATGACCGGATCTTGACTTTATTTTGATAAGTCTAGCCTGTCTACTGTGTTAGCCCAAAGCACCATCGTCTCATCTCATAGAGCCTTGAGTAGATAGTCCGCAGGTCCTCTCCTTAGAAGGATTGCGACGGTCCCAGCCTAGTCAAGAAGCCGCGTGGCACGACAATACTTATGGTATTGATGAGAGAAATGGATCTGCATTTAGTCTATCTGGGACGCGTGACGATGATCCTAATCCGGCAAAAGGTAGTAGTGAACAATGTTCATGATTGGTGAACAAGATTCAAGACGGTATTTCCAATCTCGTACTAGTGCGGGGTATTTTATGGGGGATCCATTTCTTCTTCTTTTCTTGACCGAGGCGGTGACTAGACAAACGACTAGATTATTATATAAATCATGTCGCCATCGCACGACAGCCCGACAACCGCCCTCGCCCTCCACATCATAGGCCAAGGTGAATAGGTAATCCTACGTCTCCTTTTCTTTTCCCCTGTTGGACAAGTGTCTCGTAAGTCGCGTGGACTTTCTGCACTCCGTATTTGTCTGTCGTATTACCTAAATCGAGTGATAATCCTTCCTGCAGTTGTTCGTCTAGCTGACGACTTACTATACCGATCATCTGTGGTTTGCATTTCGAGCAAGCCCTAGGTTTCTATCTACTTACCAAGCAGACGAGTTGATTGCTTAGGTCTACCTCTTGCTCCTTATCTCGCACTATCGAGCTAGTATAAGTTGGCTAAACCCATCATCACTTCTTACTATTCTTTCTTCTCCCTTAAGTCCAACATTTATTTTCTCTTCTTCTCTTCACTATTACCCAAAGCCTCCACAACTCGAGTCATAGCCCACAACAAGTCACTCATATTCCCATCTCTTGACTTATTTGGCTCCCTTTCTTGATTTATACTCTCCATCATGGCTCCGGATATCGATTCTATCCCACCCGAAGCTGCCGTCAACGGCTTCACGCCGGCGCCGGCAGGAGCCAGCGGTGATGAGAAGTTGCCAAATATCCTCTTTATCATGGCAGACCAGTTGGCTGCTCCCCTTCTCAAGATGTACAACCCCGAATCCCAGATACTCACACCCAATTTGGATGCACTGGCGGCCAAGTCGGTTCAGTTCGACTCAGCTTACTGCCCCTCTCCCCTATGTGCACCTTCTCGGATGAGTCTTATCTCGGGCCAATTACCGATGAAGATCGGAGCCTTTGACAACGCGTCCCAAATTGGTAGTGATGTGCCCACATACGCTCACTACTTGAGGCTCCGAGGCTACCATACGGCTTTGGCTGGCAAGATGCATTTTGTTGGAGACCAGCTGCACGGGTACGAAACCCGTTTGACTAGCGACATCTATCCTGGTGATTTTGGTTGGGCCGTCAATTGGGATCAACCTGATAGACGACTAGAGTGGTACCACAACGCTAGTTCCATTCTGCAGGCTGGAAGCTGTGTGCGAAGCAACCAATTGGACTATGACGAAGAAGTCATGTATAAGTCCACTCAGTTCCTGTACGACCAAGTTCGCGAAGGGCCCGATAAACGCCCATTCTGCCTCACGGTATGTTGTCTCTAACTCGTCTAACTGCATGTTGATGAAGAAACTGTGAATCATGATTAGCTATTATAGACGTACGACCCAAGAACTAGTAAAATGTGCTAACTGACTTTATTACCAATAGCTGTCTCTTACTCATCCTCATGACCCCTACACAATTGAGGAAAAGTACTGGGACTTGTATGAAGGTGTAGATATCACCTTGCCCAAGGTCAAGATTCCTCAAGAGCAACAGGATGCGCATAGCAAGAGGCTGTTGAAGGTGTGCGATCTTTGGGATCAGGACTTCAGTGAGGACCAGATCAAACGTGCACGGCGGGCGTACTATGGCGCTGTCAGTTATGTAGACGATTGCATCGGGCGTATCCTCACGACCTTGAAGCAATGCCGCCTTGACCAGAACACCATCGTTGTCTTTAGTGGTGATCACGGCGATATGCTTGGAGAGCGCGGCCTTTGGTACAAAATGAGCTATTTTGAATCATCCGTCCGTGTTCCCCTGCTAATCTCAGATCCTCGTCGGTATACGCCTCACCGTGTCAAGGAGAACGTATCAACCTTGGATATTCTCCCCACCCTTTGCGACATCGTTGGCACCCAGTTAATACCAGGGCTACCGATGGATGGCACCTCCTTGTTGCCTCATCTACAGGGAAAGCCTGGTCATGACACCGTCATTGCCGAGTACACAGGCGAGGGCACCATCAGCCCTCTTATGATGATCCGACGTGGTCCTTGGAAATACATCACGTGCCCGACGGATTCGCCTCAACTTTTTAACCTCGATAATGACCCGCTCGAGCTAGTCAATCTGGCAGAGCTAGCGAACAAGACCGAGGGACTGACGGCCGATGAACAAGAAGCCAAGGCGAAGTTCGAAAAATTCGAGGCCGAGGCTAAAACGCGCTGGGACTTCGAGGCTATCACGCAATCTGTCCTTATGTCTCAGAGGACTCGGCGACTTGTGTGGGATGCCCTGAAGGTGGGCAAGTTTGATCCTTGGGATTACAACCCCATCGACAACGGTACCAACAAGTACATCCGATCCTTCTTGCCTCTTGACGACCTTGAGCGGCGGGCTCGGTATCCCCCTGTCGACAAGTACGGGCGGGAAACACGCGACATCGTGGTTGACCAAGCCGGGTCGCACAATGAATAAGCCCTCGTCTACTAGTCAGGCCATTGTTGGCTATTGAGTAGTAGGCCACGACAATGTACTCAATAGAGTACGCTTGTCTGCGATCTAGATTGCAGGCTTTTTGCATTTACTTGAACTCCATTCCAGCGTACTTAGCGAGGCGAGTTCATGAGAATTATGGGATCACGATCGAAGACGAATTTGGAAAGCACATTTGAAAAAATGATACTATCTGCTCGTAGCAGCTATATATGTAGGTAGTTTAGGCATCTTCGGGCTTGGTTACGACGGCGTTTTACTATTGTTTAGGTAAGCTGCGTAGCTTTCAAATAGGATAGGTATTATACCAGGAAAAACAATATCAAAATCTAGAGAAATTAAATGATCTCAAATACTGTACCTGGACTGGGGATATATAGTTGTCCGCCCGTCCTCCACGTTGTACCCCCTCGTTCTACCCCATTCCCGCTTCCATTCCATGTTGGGTGTAGCGAATTGAGATCCCTGCACAATCCATGTGGCTTGAGGGGCAGCCCACTTTAGGATTAGCTCTTATCATTTCAATGGGTACCATAACCTACCCCGGTCATTCATCTATTTCTCAGTCTACTACTCTTCATATTATCTTCAAGCTTGGAGATTTCAATATATTACAACTCCTTCAATATCCCAACAATTGTCGAAGTATACTACCTATCTGCCTACCTACGTCGTGCCGCCGCGCACCTTTATCGTCGCAGTATTTGCAACACGCCCCACGCCCGTATCCGCAGCCTGGGGACTCTATCCTCTTCTCGCGGTACATACCTAGAATTACGAATCAATGTCGTCGCTTGGACTTAGCCAGGAGGAGCTCAAGGCCGTCGAACAGACGCGCCAACGTCTCTCCCAACTAGCCGCGAGCATTAGCAGTCTGATGAATGATGTATTTATAAGCAATCCTCTGCCCAGCGTGTGCGTGGCCCTCTACTCTTCCACTGTAATGTCTGATCGGATACTAATGGAGACCTCTACAGAGGTTCCCTCGAGGCATCCGCCGACATTTTAAATCACAATATTCGCGCGATCGTCGAAGTGCTAGCACAGAACGAGAAAATCTTCAACCGCGTCGCGATCCACCCGTCCACGAACTTCCCCGGCCGCACTCAGGAGCAAATACTCGTGCAGCTGATGCGCAAGAGGCCGGAGCCCGACGTCGAGACCACGCTAGAAGAGGCAAGCAAGACGACCGCCAGCATGTCCCTACCCGGTCTCGCCCAGCCCTCCGGCGACGCCGCGGCGGACGACCACAGCCAGGACAAAGAGAAGGAGGCGCGGCTGGGCGGCATCTGGGACGCTGCTCTCGCTTCGTGTCAGGAACGCATCACTGACTACGTCATGAATGAGGAGGGCGATTATTTTACTGCTGAAGAACACGACGTCGGCATTGAGAATGTCCGAACGGGGCTCAAGCGCAGCTTTGAAGACGAGTACGAGGACGAGGAGGACGAGATGGATGTCGACGAGGGCAATGGTGTACCGGGCAGACGGAGCTCCGGCCCCGACCTCATGATTATCGATCGCCCGCCACCGCCGCCGGCTCCTGCTATTTCGACCCAGGAGGTCGAAGGCGCGGTATTGGATACGGTGATGCGGGTTGCGTTTCGTGGCGCGTTGGTTAGATGAGCGGGGCTACTACCTGCCTAGTCTATCCGTTTGCCAGATATTGCATGGTATGGCATGATTGATGCCGCTGATAACATCACCAACATATGTGATACAAGACAGAAGTTACAATGAGCTTGGAATATTACAAATGTGCGTTTGCTAGCTCAGTTCCGAACTTACCAACTACGGGATATGGAGCCAATCTAAAGAATAGGGTCCTACGAAATACCATGCCAGGCAAATAGTTCCAAGAAATCGGAGCAGGTCGGCAAGCACAATCTAGCGTTATTGTCAGGAACTACCTAAAACTCTACTAGAAGTTATACTTGAATCTAGCGAAGGAAGGCATGCCCTATCTACCTGAGGCAACAGTAACCAGGAAGCCGATAGCAGAAGGCATATATTGCTTTAGTGATAGAAGAGTTGAAGCATATTGGATGGCCTATGAAGTACCTCGTACGCGATAATGAAAGTTGTTATAAAAAAACATCGGATAGAAATCTAAAAATGAGAAGTCTTGCATATAAATAATGAGTGACTAGCATATGTGTTCGCTCAATATCTAAATATTGGTCATAAGCCGTGGCTTTTCTCTAATCATAAAGCGTCAGTCCCAGGGGTTTATTTTGCACCGTCGGGCGTACATGAGCAGCCACAATAGGCCGCTCACTCGAATCACTCTAGAAAACCAATATACTTAGGCCATTGCTGGTTATGTAAAGCCAGCCCTTATTGCCCCTATAAGTGACTCCCTCCATCCAGGTTTAGTCTAATGTATCTAGCGGTCTATGAGAACGAGCCTCGAGCGTGTGTTAGCTTCGCAGGGTCCCCTGCCAAGTACTTTGAGAGGGAAAGCGTGTCGATACCGTGTTTACGAGAAGATTATCTTGTTTGTACCGTGCCTGTAGCCGGGATACTCCGTGGAGATAGAGGCTGTTGTCTTGCATCGCTGCCTAGGACTCTATAATGCTTTGGCGTAAGCTGGCTTTGGAAGCTACATGTCTGCTGCTGCGGCCCATCTCGTAAGACTGGTTCGCAATCGACGAGATATTTTCAGATGTGTGGCGTAGATATGTTTTTGGCTAGAGAGACAATTGCTAGTTAGTATAGCCCACGGCTCATGGCAGTAGCCTGTTGTCAATACTCCCAATATCAAGCGCTTCTCTCTCAGCACTGCGCTGGTCATACAGGAAATCGATAGTCCGGTTAGGTAGCAAGTTTTACTGGTGGTTCCTTTGTTGTAGAAAGATTAAAGCTGGTTCGGCCTTTATGATTACACCTGACTTAGAAACCACCCATGACCATACTCAAAAGCGCTAACAGTAAAAGTTCACAGCTTTGTAATGGGAATGTATGATGTTGTTGTAATCTGTTAGGCTGTGAGTGAAGCCTTATCAGCGCCATCAGCGTAGATCCTTAATTGGCTGTACCACGAACGCCGCCACTCTGGGGTCGTTTATTATGGTGGACACCGAGGGAAGGGCTATTGGTCGGGAAGATCTGAAGATCTAGTGTAACCTGTCATTTGCACTAGGACCTGTGCTGATATATCAGTTATGTTAGTTCACCGGTTTGTAAAAGACAGCCTTACACGCATTAAAGGCTGGTGTACTGTTGACATCATTCATGGCGATTGACCTAGAAGGATACACTGTCCAAACTTAGAATAAAGGCAATGTTAGTGTTTCACGGTAGATTGTTCTCCGTATACTGAAATACTCCGAGGGGAGCTCTAACAAGTAATGGTTTGTTACGTCATTTTGTACCTGCAACTCTAATACGTAGTCAATGTTAAGAAGTCCCTTGTACCAGATCAATTTAGAGTATTATTCGTTAACAGAGAGAACGATGACCTTGTAAAGCATAGCAAAGCATCTAGACCTCTGTCCCCAGGCTGTTTCATCCGCAAATCGAGAATCACCTCACAAGTATTATATGAGCTCAACATCAAAGCCAGCATTCTAGCACATAGTAACTCTTCCTGACCGATCAGTACGGCCCCTTGTTCCTCAATCTGGTATCCCACCAGGTATTCCGATCATCTTGCCATAGAGTTTTGCCATAGAGCCTGCCTTAATCAACATCTTCAGAGTCTGGTAGATCCTCCTCGGCGTCGGTGGCTTCAAATTCATCGGAGCTGCTCAAACTGTACCAAGTTGATGTTAGTAACTTGCTGTAAATAACATGTAATGAAATGACGGACCAGGGGAGGTATACTCGATAAGGACATCAGAATCCTGCTCGACTCTAGCATCATTCTCGCTCTTGTTCTCTCCCGTGCCCAATTGCTGTGGTCCCCAAAACCAGGCCGGCCAAGATCCCTAATTCTTGTCGACGTGGTGGAGGATGATGATGAGTGGGTAGAGGACAAGGCAGACACACTCGCCCACAGTGAGAGCGAAGACGCGCAGGATGGAGAGGAAGATCGTGTTAAAGTGATCGCGGCGCTGAGGCGCGCTGGTGATGTAGAATGCAACCAGGACTGGGATCATGGCCACAATGGCTGCAGAGGAGGGGATCATGATGAATATGCCGGTTGCAAGGAGAGATAGGAGGGAAGTGGTGCTAAAGAGGACTCCGGTAGTAGTCTGCGACATGGTAAACCGTGATAGTTTGATGATAAAGGCCGACGCTGGCTTGTTGGAGTGTGTTCTTTGATATAATACTTGGCTGTCTGTGATGTTGTGTAGGTGTTGTCACTGATGATCTTAAATGTTGAATTGTGAAGAACGGATAGACGTGATGTATCAGGAAGAACTGCGCAATGGTAACTAGCTGTTCTTTGTTAAAACTGACAGGTCTGGTCCGTGAAGGAATGGCATAAAAGTGAACGTGTAGAAGTTGAAGAGGTTTGGCACACAACATCGCCACACATGCTTCTGTATTATACCTGCCTACCTAGCCGGTGAGTGCCGCTACGCTCCTATTCGGCTAGGTACGTAGCTGCCTACTTATGTAGCACGTGTTGATACTTAGCGTAGATACCTAGAGTGCTGGATTGCTATCCCTTGTAATGCTAGATGTTGCACATAAATAATAGGGGTAGTCTGGGTTGGAAACTATAAACCTATAGAATTTATAATTCAAAATAAAAATTTCTTACGTTATTAAATAAACACTCTACTCTGCGACATCCAACTAAAACTTTTGTGATAGATAGAATACTGGTTGTTGGTTTGGTAACCAACCACATCCAGCGATTATCGTGAAGTACCCCTGAAGGAGGAGGCTGGAGAACCCATGTACACGTGACGTAGGTCGTGACTGCCAGAACGTGCAACTTCTCTTTGTTGTTCCTTCTCCTAGCACCAATGCCTACGCAAATAACATACACACGTGGTGCCACCTGGGTCACCTACACCGGCGCCATCCGCCTTTACCCGGCCTCCTGTACTATGAAATCACAGATCTATGACACGATCTGTGTAAATATCCTAACTTCCGATTGTGCCTTCTCAGGACACTATCTGTGTACAAGAGACCAAAAGAGGAAATTTGTATACGCCTATAATAAACTTACACGTATGTGCACATAAACCATTGCTTGACTAGCACACGAAGCCTTGGGAAATTGCGCGAATTCTAAACCCCATATCAGTTGCCTATAGTAGTTCATTCCTGAATTATCTCAGCTACCAAATCTTGTTTACAATCGTCTACATGAAAAATTATAATACTTATACTATACGCATTGCCTCTGTTAGTTAGACACCTCCCTTTGTGAATAGAGCGTTCAGCTGATGGCGTGCTCCGTTCTAACCCCAGCATCTACTTTGCTGCTAAAAGGCCATATTACCATTTTGCCTTCATAGCTAGATTTATATTACTGTGATGACCATCTCTGTAACTACCAACTGGTTCATCAGGGTCAACCAATCCTTCCTGGCCACACTCGCCACACCTACCCTCTCATAAACATTAGGTTTACGAGGGCTTTTGCCTAGAGCTAGAAACATCTGGAGCCCCTTTTCATGGATATCATCTCTATAGTAATCTCTAGCATTCGCGAGATATTGGCCTAGATTAAGTAACAGGGCAGAGGCGTTGGCTAATGGTGAGGTGTTGATTGAACCTTCGAGTGAGCGACATAAGTATGTTTCAGTGGTCCCGTTTCCATCTGAAAGTTCAAACGCTTCCAATATTGTATCTGCGTAGAACAAAAACTTGCGCCCGCCCGTTATTAACTCGCTGTCTTTGTCTGCGGAAGGCCAATTACTAATCGAGGCGGTTGCAAGGAAAGCCTTTCCTCTGAGCTTGACGAAGCATCCTTCGGAAACTTGACCGAAGTCACTCGGACCGGCTAGAAGGACTTGGGTCTCTTCTACATGGCACTCTATTGTCATATCACCCTCCAAGTAGGAACGATCTTCGACCCCGCTCGAGACAGATGCCCACGAGAATGTCGGCGCTATGAACTCTCTCTGAGCGTGTTGCCGTCCTTGGAACACATGCCACAGGAGATCGCGTACCAAGTTACTTTCCCAAACTCCTGCTACATATTTTGATCCTAAGATAGGCTGGATATATTCGGCGACTGCTGCTATGGCCTGTAATTTGTCTCGAGAGAACGTCAATTTGCGGAGTGTGTATTTTCGGATCGTATTATACCAAAAACGGATTGCCGCTGATTTTGATTCTATTGCGGATAATATAGATGGCTCCAATGTCTCCAATTCTTGACCGGCACACTGGCATGTATGCTATGACCTACATACCCATATAATCTCGTCTGAGGTAAATGACAAGATTCGGGTTGATAGGAGATTCTCTTGGAGAGCCCAACCTCGATCCCCAAGTGGACCTTTCGTGGGTTTATGTCCGCGCATAATAAGACCCGATGAAGCCATCAGTTCTTCCCTATATCTCTGATGCTCTTTGTCATTTCTCATGACACATCTAGCCACTAGGGTGGTTTGATTCCCCTGTCCATCAATCCACGGGAAACCGAATTCAAAGGGATCAAAAATTTGGTTGAACTTGGCGAATCCAGAGCTGGCAGACTCTGATGCAGTAGCTAGGAGAGTTACATAGGCATTAGCGTAAACTGAGCCCATCTTTGCGGCTTCAACCTTCCAGTCTTCGATATCGTCCTGTATAATACAGAATGCATCTATCCAAAGGTATTCGCACTTCAAGACCCTTGTTATGCGAATAGCGTCTTGAATTGTCTTTGGAAGTTCAGCAACTGTGATATGAGACTTCATGGAGAGGATATTGCCGTGCATCAACTTCGTAGGCTGTTCACCACCCCAGCAATAGCTTAGGGCTACATAACGGCTCTCGTGGAGAAATTGAGTCTCAACCAATCGAATAGCCGGCTCACCCTCTAAGCCAACCTTCAGGAGCCTTGAGGGAATAGTCTGGATTTCTTGCTTGCATTGAGGATGTTGGGTGAGGCATGTCTCTATGCACTGTCGCATGAATTGGAACGAATGTTGTGAGAATGGAGTTAGGGATTGGTCTAGTGCAGGAGCCACAGGCAGCGTTTCCCAGGCTGGTGCGGAATCTAGGTCGCGTGAGACGGGTTAGCACTTAGCTAGTAAAAAAATAATTCGGGTTGAATATTAATGTAGTTACTCACCAAGAATTGCATATAGACGCACAGCATTGAAATCAATGCTTATGTCAATTATACCATTCGCTCTCAATTTTATATTGACGGTTGTCTCTTTCTTTGTGTCTATTTGTTCTCGAAGATAGAGGGATATGTCGTGGATGACGCTGCAGAATCTGCATCCAGCGGTACCGGAGGCCTCCAACTCAGAGTCGTGACGATGGAAATCTGTCTTCGTGTCTTTCCTTGGCCCTCGCCCGATGTCCTTGCTTACGGGAAGTGGGCAATTGAAGTCTAGAGAGCGACAAATTTTACAAAAATCGTCTCTATTGGGGATATCTTCTTCAGATCCATCTTGATTTGGGGCGCTGAAAACGTATCCTTCAAAGGTGGATATCATGATCTTGATATATGAACTACCTACCTACCTAGTGCGACGGGGAAAGAACGTCGTTAATACTGCCAAGGGATTAATGCGGTATACTAGTACGGAGTATGCAAATTAAATAGTTAGCTTATACCAAATTAGGTTTAGGCTCTACGAGTAGTGCGTCGCTGGTGCCTAGGTACTACTGTCAGATATTTATTATCTAGCAACTACACAGGTAGTTCACTCACTAATTATTACTTAAGTATCCTTGGGAAAGATCAAACTCACCCTGATTTTTAAACATCAGAACTGCAACAGAGGGGTGTTTTCTGATGCGGGCTGTAATACGGACTCATCGCTGTTGGCAATATGCCTCAATTCTCATGATAAGAATACAGCGTAAGATTTGCCTTATTGATGCGAAAGAAGTTGAGGATAATGTGTGCGATTACCCTTCACAGTAGATGCCATATCAATTAACTTCATCTCTTCTATAAAATAAGTCTCCGCCTAAAAAACAAAGACTAGAATACAACCCGAATGATTTATCCTGTAGAGACTTAATAATGTGGAAGTCTTATGCAAATCCCGTCCTACATTAGGTCGCAGCCAATCTAGAAACCTCTAATCGAAGGCCCCCTAGACGTCAAGTACAAATAGTAGCTTCTATACCAACAACTCATGCCGTATTTGGGGCGTGCATAATCTTATTCATCATAATCGCTGCTATCGTCCTCATCAACCTCCTCAACACTACTTTCCTCTTCCTCATCATCCTCTTCGTCTTCTTCGTCCCCTTCATCTTCCTCGTTCTCTTCATCATCTTCTTCCTCCTCATATTCCTCGTAATTCTCGTCCCCACCTACATCATTCGAGTCGGCGCGGGGGGTAGGAGCGGCGTTGGCGGTTACAGTTTTCTTCTCGGGGGTATCTTCGAGCCATACTGGGTTCTTCCGGGACTGGCCTGAGAGGAATGCACCTTGCCGCCGCCGGCTCGCTGCTATTGATTGTGTTCGAATGACCTCTCCAGTGTGAGTGTTCTGCATTTCGTAATCTAGAATCGGCTCGATTGCGATTCTCGTTGTGTTGTTCATAGATCTGTTTATCATCTCGGCGGCCACTGCACCGGGGCAACAGCGTGATTAGTCAATAAGGCCCGTTGCTGAGTGAGGCACTCTCTAGCTGCCGAGCCATGAAAATACTAGAGAGATGAACGTCGAAGGGAGAGAAATGCATTAAACACGTACTACCAATCATGTTCACACGAACAGCGTCGACGTTTATCCAACCTGAATGTGGCACCCAAAAGCCCTCTCCGTCGTGCCAGTGTGGGTTCTCGCAGTATGATTTCGTGATGCGCTCCAACCAGATCCTGATCATCTCGAATACTCGTATTCCAGAACTCCAATGTTCCCTATTGCTAGGGGGTGTGATCTGAGGTGCATTCACTACTTCGGGTTAGCTCCTGATTTATTGTAAAGAGATGTCTAGGTGATCTTTCGTCGCGTTACACGCTGTGGTGTCGGATCATTTCGTAATTTTCAAGGAGTATAATCATAAGATATTTTTATTTCAAGGAATCAAACACATACTTTTGCAAATGGTTAGCGAAAACTCTATGACCGAAGCATATTCATAAATCGATGGGTTGTGATTTTTACAACATACCTTGGAGGAACCCAGGGATACTGCCGACGAGTCTGTTCACCAACATCGATGCCCATTCGAGGCAATATTGTTAGGAGCGTATTGGCGACATCATCTTCCAAGGCACGAGCCTTGGACCCATGGTCGGGAGTGATGACTGCAAAAGATTCTAGGTAGTTATAAGGGCCCAATAGTTCGTCGTCGTTAGACGCCATAGGGTCGTCTATTCCTTCAACATACGCGTGTACGAGATGTAGAACGATTAGTCCCCAATGAGGAAGCTCTCCGTCCACACCATTTTGATTCATGTCAATTGGCCAGAATTGATATTGCCTGCCAGATAGAAGCGGTGCATTTAATTCTATAAACTCTTGCATGTCGGAATCATCAATCCCTTCAAGGTTGAATGGAGTTGTCCAAATATCTTCATGAATGGGACGGAAGATATTCACATCCCGCTGAACCATGTACGGAAGTGAATCATGTAGAAATTGCAGAGGCACTGCGAGTGTTTCTCCGAGAAGGTATTGATTTCGTTTGAATTGTAGGACTTGCAGCGAGTCGAGGCATCGGTCGACTCTCTTTGAATACTGGAAGTTCGATGGTAGGTCTGGCGGGCCTTTATATTGGTTCTTCCGCGGCCATCGGTTTCCGATTCGTATAGTCCCGGTATAAGATTCCAGGATATTCGTGCGATTCATGCCAGTTCTCTCTCGGAGCGACGTCATCTTGGCGTTTCTTTAGTATTGTGTTGGTTACTTGCTATTCGTCGTCGTCGTCGTCGTCGTCCGAAGAGGCTTGATAAGCTTGAGAATCCCCCTCTAGTATTTCTAGAGAAAAAAAGGAAATGCAAATAGTTTGCTTTAAGGACAATTGTTTGCTTGGGGTAGCTAGTATCTTTGTCCCTGGTGTAGAACCGGATGCGGATAGGTGAGACAATTCCTAGAAGTACAAAGCGATGAAGAAATGTCTACTGGTTTCGGTCTTTATCATAATACATATGGTTACTTAGGGCCTTACGTAAACTATATTCAACCGAGTAGCATGTTCCCGTCTGTCGTAGAATAAAGTCACAGGAATTTCCAAAATTCCTGTTATTACTGCATCAGGAAGTTTATTTGTATTAGTTAAGTCAGTTTAATTACCTATCTATGTATTAAACTGCATCTATTTTGATTCTGTGATGATATCTTCACTATTTTGGATACCAGACTTGGGATGGATCAAACTAGATCGAAAAGGGCTACTAAAATCATCTGCGATATCCTTCAATACTACATGTGCTGTCATGAATGAGTGGTGATATGATGGGCTTACGCGAGGGGTGGGCCATTAAGTGATGTCTCACCGGGAGTGGGGGCAAAATACTCAGGATGAGGCCCAATAGGTTGATACGGAATACTAAAGCTCTTTAGTTTGAGAGGAAGCAAAAGATCGAGAATCAAATATGCAATATGACTGTACTTCTCGGGAGACTCACTGCTAGCCCCCTAGAAACAGCTCGGTCAAATTCTAGATCCCAACGAATAGGGGAGCGGGGGCGAAGCTAGACAGACATAGGTTGACTAAAAGAGTCGGCAAAGCCTGGGCTGGAAGGCGAATAACGTTGTTTGATCGGAGCTCTGCCCCGACATGCAGACGATCTAAAGCCCCGGTATGGCATGGCAGACTATCTATTATCCCCGATTGATCTACACATACTCCGTAGATGCTGAAATGCAACATATCGTGGCGCAAGGTCGAACGTACACACCCTTCTTGATTGTTACCCTTTGGACTGGAAATCAAATTTCCACAGAGTTCAAGTTTGCCGAATTAGGGCTATCCTGATATTCAATACAAGCAATAATCATTATTAATAAATAGGGAGCGATAGCACACAAGCCTAACAGCGTACTATTGTTTCCTTCCTAGCCAGTCATCCTAGTCATCCTCTCGTGGGCGAAAAGTCAAGTACGGCCCATAATTCGCGGCCGTAAAGATATCATAAATCCGGAACTCTTTCTCTCCCTGCCCACTCTTCGCACTCTGCCCGACCTTACCTAGGGCTCCAGGCGCCCTCTCGAAATCGAACGACCACAGCGTCTTCGCCAACACTAGGCTCGCCTCGAGGTACGCCATGGCCTTGCCCGAGCACCCGCGGTACCCCGTCAGGAATGGCGCGAACGCCTCATGCGTGACGTGCGTGCCATCGCGCGCGAGCCAGCGCTCCGGATTGTACGTGAACGGGTCCGGGAAGTACTCTTCGTTGTGGTGCAGCGAGTAGATGTTGACGCCCACGTGCGTACCTGCGGGTATCACATGCCCGTCAATGATCAGCGGCTCGGGGCTTGTGTCGTCGGGGTCGAGCTCCCGCCATAGTGTGCCGGCTACAGGCGGGGACATCCGCATGGCCTCGTCGATGCAGGCGCGCAGGTAGTGGCATTTTGACAGTGTTGTACCGCCGCGGATCTCGGCAGCTGAGGAGAAAGTTGAGCGAATTTCTTGCGCGAGCCTTTTGTAGCAGTCTCGATTGCGGGAGAGATAGAAAAATGTTGCGCTTAGAGTTGTTGCTGTTGTGTCTCCTCCTGTTGATACTGTTAGTTAAATTTTGAGACACGCACAGCGAAACTATGGGGGAAGGAGAAGGAGGAGATATGAGATAAGGAGGCTTACCAGCCTGCATGAAGAATGTCGCCTCATATCTTAGCTCAACCTTGTCCATAGGATTTTTCTTCTCGGGCTCTAGAACGTCCACCGCAAAGGAATACAGATCCTGCCTGGCGTCCTTTCCCTCGGAGATTCTCTTCTCCATCATCCGTTTCAGCAACATGAAAGACGGGATCTGGACGTGTATAGAGACGAGATCTAGAAGGATCTTGTGGAAGAACCAAGACAAATAGGGGCTCTGAAGGGTGACATTAGAGTACCACGTATAGATCTCGAGAGACCGAAGTAGGCACTGATTCTTGGAGCTAGTCTGTAGATTGTATTCGTATCCAAAGGTGAGAAGCCCTATGATGTCGACGCCGAGGTACTGTAGCCGCTCGCTCATGTTAACGGGCTTGGAACCCCTGAGCTGGGACAGGAATATGTCGATCTGGGCTAGCATTGTCGGCTCGAATTCACGGATCGCGCGGTCCGATATGACCTGCCCGATCAGCTTCCTCTTGAAGCGGTGGACATTCTTATCGAGTGCCACGAAGGTGCTCTTATTCTTGAGGAAGGAGTACCCGAGGAGGTAAAGACGAGATTTCGTTATCCTCTCATTCTGGTATATTTCTTTTGCTGGTGATGAGAGACTGTTTGAACAAGGGTCATTAAGGAAGACCACATACCCTTGAAAGCAGTCGCCGTGTTGAACACGAGCTTGTTGGGTCCCTGCCGCAATATAGGTCCTAAGATGAACAATTTTAGCCATCTTGCTAAAATCAAAAGAAGAGGGAAAGAGAAAGCAATTAGACTCTTAGCTGACCATATTTTTGATGATCTCGATATGTGGTCAAGTGAAGACTTTTGCGAAACGCAAAATACGCTCCGTAAAATTCAAATATTTGCGCCCAGATTGGCCCTGGGTAGCGCTTTAAAGGATGGACATATAGTCGATAGCCTAGCAATAGGCATAGCTAATTATCACCTGTGATTCAGCCACCTCGTTGTCGTCGTCTGAAGACTGTTACTTACGTAAGCGAGTATACCACACACTACGGTCACAAAATGCTCCGATGAGAGGGGGAAGATGGCCGTTCGAAACATGTCAATTTACGACAAACATAAATACAACTAATACAAAAGAAGAACAGTCTAACATAGAGGAAATAAAGAAACCATCAATTAAAAATATACATACTGTTTGTATAGGAAATGAACGAGAGTGCAAAATTATATAATCGGCATTGCTCCTCTCGTTCCGTTCCCCCTAATCTATGGTAGATACACAGATAGGGGGAAGTTGTTCCTCCACGGTGCTACTCTACTCCCAAGTAGCAACAGTGCCACCGTAGTGGGCCGACTTTCCATGCAGAGAGAATACCAGCATACTCCCCAGGGCGGGAGACTGTATGCAGTAAGATTGGGGACGAGGGTACCCTGCAGAAGAGGTCTCCGTCACCCACTGCGCCATCATCGTACCGATCAACCTGGCTTGCCACGCTGCGCCGTTGGAGTGCATGGGAGGGTTGCGTGGTAGCGTAGCAATGAGACCGAGGGTTGCTTAATTTAGGAGGACGTTGTATTCTAGGCATCCTCCCTCTAAAATTCGTTGCGGAACATCCCATGCCGTATCGATGTAGTTTTCGTAGCTTTCTAGAAAATCGGTAGTTTACTTATGTATTACGTAAACCGCATATAACGACCCTCTAAATGGTGTTAACTGCATTGGTTTAATACAAGAGAGAATACTAGATACATTACCTATGCGCATGTAGTACGGTAGTGCTGTGCGCGAGTTTTAGTCTAAAATGCATGCAGCATATTTCTGATCCTTATCACATGTGTTCCGTTAACCTCCCATATGTTCACTTCTAAAATCAGGAAAACTGTTCAAGGTCAAAATGGTGTTCATTAATTCAATGCAATTTCTAAAAAAGCCAAAGGTACACACATCCATCACATTTCCGGACATTCATTCCCAATTATGGTCATGTGGGTATGAATGCTTCGTCTTCTCAGGGTCGTAGTGCTCAGCCGTCGAGAACTCCGTTGTGCGGATGACGTAGGAGTCGCTGAGCTGGCGTTGAGCCCTCTCATTAGAATTCTTGCTACTAACTCTACTTGCACCGTTGGATTCCGCTGGTATAGTGGGTGCGAGACGATGTTCGTCATCGGACCGCGGGAGCTCGTAGCTGTGGGTAGGCCGTGGTGAGTCGGTTTTCATCGTAACACGGCTTCGCTTGGACCTCAAAGCCTGAACCGACGAATTGGCCCAAGACGTGACGGTCGTGACAAGAACATTGCGGCTGAGAGCTACCATGGCCTTGGGTGTCCCGGGCACGCTGAACACTAGGATCGAGCAGGTAACTTCGACGAGTGTCACGAGGGCCACAATCGAAGTAGAGTAAGTAACGTCGCCCGCAAATTCCCTGTCTATGAAGTAGTATATCGCTAGACCCGCACGAGCTGTCGCTGCAAGACAAGCACTGCCATGTGTTAGCTAGGTACTTTGCGCCGCAATATTAGATTGAATACTAACAGTATTCCAATTGCGAATATGATCGCCACGCCGTTACGCGTCGCTCGTGGCATCTGGAGCTTCCAAATGACTGTCTGCGGAAGAAGAAGGATTGAGAAATCAAGCCCGATGTTAATGACAGATGATATCAGATCGATGTGTTTGTGTCCAGGCGCACAGGACGCGAGTTTGCTTGGGTTGACTTCAAAAGGGGCACACCCAATAATCTGAAGAAGGTCCGACGTGAGAAAGAATGCCACGTCGAATGCTATAAGCCCGCAGCAACACCAGAAGAACACATTTCGCGTCCCGGTAGGAACGAATATGCGAATCCACTGGAGCAATATCGCAGCCTTGACAAGCAACAAAGTCGAGAGGTAGAAAACGATGCCATAGCTGAACCACTATTTGCGTGTAAGCTGAGTTAGTAACTCACGTGATTTGGTAATGAGCAAGCATTGCTTCAACCTACTATTAGAAATTCATCTACTGTTCGTAGTCGGACGTTGTAGAGGTGAATCAAGAACCCTGTTGTCTCGTAGACACGGAATTCTGCATATATGAAGCCGATAAAAGAACCCTAAAAGTCAGAAGCTTAGTTAGAATCTCCCTCTCCTCCATTCTTATGGCAGCGCCAAAAATGAGCGTACAAAAGCTAAAAGCCCAACGACTAGTGTTTGGTTAGAACCTAGTGTTTAACAGCAAAACCAAGGATGCGGAGGCAAGTTTTACGTACGGTCAGAAATGTGGAATTTTTTCACTTGGAAAATCCTCCCATAGAGGTATAAAAGAGAAAAGGCAGACGACAGAAACAAAGTTATGACTATTATCGCCAATGCGACGGCATTGCCGTTGGGCGGATTATCGAGGTTGGGTATGACACCGTCAGGAGGTGGAGCTGCTGGTCCATTGAGCAAGGCCGCGAGCTGCTCGGGCGATAGACTGGAGGTTTCATCCATCTACAGATGGTTATTGATCTGCCTATTGTGGAATCAATATCAGTTCAGTGAAAAGCGATTGATCTGATTAATCAGGCAAGACGGAATCGGTGAGTGAAATATGACTAGCACGCGCATCATGGAAGCCCTCGTACTGTTATGATTCTAGAACTAAGTGACAGCGGGCTAGCCAAGATCGATCCTATGAGGATTGCTTGGCTGCGGGGGCTTACTGCGTCAAGTTCTACGCGATGATGATACTGGATACGATTGACTCGAAATAAGTCGAGCCGAGGTCGTATTGCTCCAACCCCCCGTTACCTTTTCTCCAAATTTGCACCAATTGCTGCCCCCTATGATTATACCCGCGCATGAGGTTAGGATCCTAAACTAACTAGGAGGGGGTAACTTTTTCTTATACAGGATTCCCTAGCGCTGTAGCATAGCATGAATAAAAGGCGAGAATACGATCCTTCTATGCCACCCATCTGGATCAGAGGGTCCGAAGACTTGACTAAATCTGTCTATAGACTAGATGGTCTAGATCAAGACACTCAACACCTCTGGGATCATTTGCGCAGCAATAGATGTCTTACTATGTATAATTGGTCTCTGAAAGAAGGTAACCTTATTTCACAAGGCTTCCTAGCGGCGTAGTATAATATGAACAATAGGCGAAAACCCAATCCCTCTTTGCCACCCTGCTAGCTCATTTATCCGCGTACTCCTTTTTAAGCTCGCCAAGATACCCCTCAACTTTGCTGCCATTGACGACCACGTCTTTGCAATCAAGTAGCACGTAGAGCATGCGGCCTGGAAGTGTGCCCTGCCCTGTAATATTCCGCCATTTATGTGCGGCGGCCCTCTTAACACTCACATCCCCTGGATACATGATACGTTTCTCGCCGGAGTCGAGTTCTAGCTCGAACACTCCTTCCAAGACAACGCCGTAATCAAGCGAAATGGCTCGGTGCATCGGAGACTCCAATCCTGGGCCGAAATCCACCATACGCACTACAGTACCATTGGGATAGTATATTGGGGGCTAAAAATGCATCGTCAGATTGTTTCTTAATCAAAATGATGCTAGATACCTGTGTAGAGGCTGGATCTCGTTACAGATACTCACCTCCTCTCTCGCCTTGGCCAAGTCAGCCTCTTCGTTGATATCCACTGGAGTTTCTCTCGTGGAATACATGATGTTAGCGAGAGCTTCGCCTTCTCCCATGACTCGGTGGTGATCACCACTGTCGCTCACGATGAAAATCGATTTGCCGTGCTCGTCAAAACCAGTGATATGACGATGAGTCTCCCGCAGCCCTGGCGCTGGGAAGCCGTTTGTAATGAACCCCGCGGCCGGCTTTGAGGGATGTTCCATCTGTACGGGTTTTTTTACAGATATTTAGAAAATAGTTCGATAGTAATCGGCAAGTTGCAAAGAAAACTAAGCAATCGGCAATAAATCCCTCGACTCTCGCTTTCTTTCTCAGGGGGGTGTTGTAGTTTACTTTTATCCTGTCCAAGAATAATGGAGCAGAACCTTTCGGTTTACCTCTATCCTTCCTTTCACCTGCTACGGTCTATGAAGATGGTGATTCGCTCTACTCCAAAAGCTGCTAAGACGGAGATCAGTATCTGCTACCATCATGTCTACAATATGGGACTTTCGGATGATGAAACATATAGTAGTAGCACTGATTGCTAACAGACCATTGACCGTATATCACTGCAACAAGAGCCACGTGCTCTGCATTGGTCTTTTGTTGGCAAATGAGCGAAGATTGATGTCATGTACCGAAATAGCGCATGTGGGCGTGCCACTTACTGTTGTTGTAACATAGGTAAACATTGAACTAATTTATCTCAGGGTCCCAAATCTTCCCTCGAATACATACGGCGTAGTACGTCTATCTTACTATAAATAGCTTGATATATGTCCATAATACTGTAACTACTTAAGTGATGTAGTATCGTGATAGGCTGCGCAGAAGTTCCCCTGATACTACTTAGTAAGAATTTAGTCACTTGGTTCTAATTGGGAAGACCCCCTCTCGCGCGATGTAGCAACCTTGGCGTATTTACCCACGTGGGACGTATGCATGGAGGATTGTCAAGCGCCAGCTGGGATATTCAACGTGCTGACGAATCGTAGTCTTAAAAGTCTATCTTATGCTGCGTTTATCTCAATACTAAATCCTACGGAACCCTCAGACCCGACCCGGGTGAGACCGATAAGTTTTCGATTTCCCCACACATTGCCGTGTGGTGTATGATTCGGACCGAAGGATTTATAGTGCAACCTTGTTTCAACATACAGAGACAACTGTTGCTGCCTATCTCGAGTTGAACGACCTCCACCGCGATGTTCCCGGTGGTTTTGCATTGATTGTGCGACGCTACCTTGATGTGCAATTAGTTCAAAGTGTTGCAGATTGACTACTCACCTACTAATAACTTTTTATAGGCCATACAACTGAAAGGCGGAGATAAGGTGTCTCGGCATCAATTGCTTTCCTCACTACTAATCTCTTTACACATGTATGCGTTTACCAATACGTCACCGCATCCGCCTTGAGTGGCATTCTACTACCCCTAGGGGCAAGATTTTGCTACATAGACGACTTTATGCTTAAGATGGTAGAGAATCTAAATAGCCTATAGGATAAAATAGAGAGATCTTACGTTGATTTATGAATGTATTGTCTTCCTCGTTCCGTTCGCGCTGTGAAACTACAAAGGCTAAGAAGAAACTAATCTGTGTGTAACATCTAAAGCTTCACTAACACGGAGGTTGACGATTAGTTGTGCAACAAGAAGTGTCATTTATCAGCAAGAAAGCCTTAAGCTTTTGACAGTTGATATCCTGCCAAACGCAAACTTCTAGACTCACAGACTCGAGCTGCTAAACGGTTAGACTTGAAGTAGAGGTATTTCACATATCCAATCCTTATCTTAAAATCTTATCTTCTCACCAGAGCCAGCGATACTTGGATATTCCGAGAGCTCTCTCACACCACGACTCCAAGACTCTCTGCTGAGGCCGCCGTCTTCAGAATGGGGCAGAATTTTAATGGCCAAATGCCTACAGACGCTTCAGATCCTCCTTGTATCATCGGTATAGGTAAATTCCCAGCACCACGCGCGATATAGAACATATTTTGCTAAGGATACAAAATATTAGGATGCCGCCTTCCAGGCAGTATACGGTCTGCGTCCGAACTATGGGACTTCTTAGTTCAGAAAAAATCCGCGCAAGGTGTTGTCCCAGTGGAAAGATTCAACATTGGAGGGTTCTATCACCCTGATGGTAGCCGCCGCGCTGGAACTATAGATGCGGATGGCGGCTACTTCCTCGATGAGGATGTTAGGGAGTTCGAGAATGACTTCTTTGGGATAAATAATCTGGAGGCGAAATATGGTAAGTATAAGTTGGCACCGCAATTTAAGACTTAATTCTCATAACTAACTAATTCTTCTTCCGGTAGTGAGTTACCCAACGAAGATATAAATCACTTTTATGTGCATTTTCTTCTCTCTGGACTTTGATTTCGAAGAGAAGATACATCCCACAGTAACTAGCCAACATGACTCGGATCCTAACTGCAGAAAGTAGATGGATCCCCAGCAACGCAAGCTGCTGGAGGTAGTTGCAGAGTGTCTGGAAAATGCCGGCACTTCCCTGGAAGACATTTCGGGGACCAACACGGCCGTATATGTAGGGAATTTCACTGTAGATTTCCAGTCCATGCAGACGAGAGACCCCGACTATCTTCATAGGTACCATCCTACGGGCACCGTAACTGCTATCATGGCAAACCGGATCAGTCATATTTTCAATCTCCATGGACCTAGGTATCTTCTGTTTCATTCGACTAAGCACCCTGCAAAGTCTGCTGATACGAAAAATACAAACTCCCTACCCACAGTACTGTGTATGACGTATGAACTATTTATAATATGGTTTCTAACTTATCCTTTCATCCTAGTTTCACATTAGATACGGCCTGCTCTTCATCCCTTGTTTGTCTCCACACCGCTGCTGCTGCCTTGCAGAATGGCGAATGCGACGGGGCAATTGTCGCTGGTGCTAATTTAATCAACGGGATTGAGCAGCACATGGCAACAGTCAAGGGCGGGGTGATATCGCCGACTTCGACATGCCACACATTTGACGTTGCCGCAGACGGTTACGGGAGAGCTGAGGCTGTGAGCGCCGTTTATTGTAAGTATATCTCGAGGTTATTTTCTTCCCGTTTTAGCGAATTAAAGAGCAGAGACTTCCCTATTTGGTGAAAGTTGTGCCTGGAAACTTCCAATGTCTTCGCGAATCATACTCAAGATGGTCATAACTAACCCCGAGTTTTCTAGTGAAGAGGCTGTCCTCTGCGGTGAGGGATCGCGATCCCATTCGGGCAGTTATCCGGGGAACTGCAATCAATGCGTATGCTATTTTCAGTTGTTCCGGTCCTAATTGTTTTGATCTTTGATTCTCACATTTAGTATAGAAATGGCCGGACCCCTGGAATCATTCTGCCGAGTGCGGATCTACAGGAAGCGGTGATCCGCAAGGCCTATCGTGCGGCAGGACTATCACTAGCTGATACCGACTACGTCGAATGCCACGGTACTGGCACCGCGGTTGGAGATCCAATCGAGGTCGATGGGATTGCGCGGTGTTTTGGCCTCAAGAGTGGACGACCACTAATGATTGGAGCTGTAGGTTACAAGTAACAAATGATCACAAGGGGAATACTAAGCTAACATCTTCTGATTCACAAAAAGATCAAGCCGAACGTCGGGCACAGCGAGGCTGCAAGTGCTCTCTCTGCGGTGATCAAGGTCATACTGGCATTCGAGCACGGTAAAATCCCACCCACTCGTGGTCCTCGGGAACTGAACCCTAAACGTGAGTCTGATCTAAGAACCACAGCTAAAGGCTACTATCTCGTACTGATTTATGATAGTTCCACTCGAGTCTCTCAATGTGAAAATCGTTACCGAACTAGAAGATTGGCCCCGTGACATACGTAGAGCAAGTATCAATGCTTTCGGGTTCGGGGGAGCAAATGCCCACGCGATACTGGAGTCGTATGAAAGCTATTGCGCGAACACGGCTCCTAAAAGCAGCCTCATAGTTTCTCCTATCAGATGCGGCCAGCATATTCTTCTGCCGTATTCCGCTGCATCGAGCAAAGCGTTGCTCCAGCGTAGAGAGCACGTAATCCGCGCTATTCAGAATCATAAGTCAAAGACCGATGGGCTGCGGAATCTGGCATATACCCTTAGCGAGCGGAGGTCACACTTCAAGCACCGCGGCTTCGTCGTATGTGACAGCAGCGCGAACGTGGTCAGTGGCGAGCCAGCTCAGGGCGGAGACCAACCCTTACCGATTGCATTTATCTGTACTGGCCAAGGGGCGCAGTATCCGGGGATGGGAAAAGAACTGCTGCTCGGCAGTCCGCGTATATTTGCAGACACGATACGCTCCCTGGATGGCGTCTTGCAGAGACTCCCCGATCCCCTGAAACCCGATTGGACTCTTTCTGCCGCCATGCAATCCCCCGATGCTAGCGAAGTCCACCGTGTTGAGCGCAGCCAACCTTTGTGCACGGCTATCCAGATAGCTATCATAGCCATGCTGCGAAGCTGGAGCATTTCCCCGACAGCGACACTCGGCCACTCCTCGGGGGAAATCGCGGCAGCATATGCAGCGGGGCTTCTCACTGCTGAGCAGGCTATCCTCGTGGCATACTTCCGCGGCTATGCCGTAAAGAAACTCCCTAAGTTAGGTGGTATGATGGCTGTGGGAGTATCAGCCGATGTTGCTACGACACTCATTGCAGATAAAGACCTCTCGGAGCAGCTTTGCGTCGCGTGCGTCAATTCAGAGGAAAGTGTTACCCTCAGTGGTGATGCCAACGCGATCGATAGCTTGTTCCAGGATCTGAAGGGCGAGATATTTGTTCGCATACTTGAGACGAACAGGCGCGGATATCACTCGCACCTAGTGCGAGAAGTTGGGCCTTTATACCAAGAACTTCTTGATAAGCACGTTTTCATAGATCAGCTAAAGAAGTTCGTCCCGAACGTGGGCGAAATAGAAATGATGAGTTCTGTGGGTCGAAATTCCGAGGACACGAAGAGCGTAGATATTCGTACTGTCTGCAGGTCGGAGTATTGGCGAGATAATCTCGAGAAGCCCGTCCAGTTCAATGGGGCTATGAAGAAGCTATTAACGGGCAGGAAACTGCATCTTATCGAGGTCGGGCCTCACGCCGCGCTGCGGAGTGCAGTAGAACAGATCCGGAAGAAACTTGACATTGGAGATACCATGCCGTACGACCCCACGCTCCTTAGGGGCCGCGACGCCGACGTGTGCATGAAGTCATTAGCTGGCAACCTATTCACCGGTGGCCATGTTCTGGACTGGCCAGCAGTCAACGGGTGGTCCAAAGATGCTCTCGAGGGCTTCAAGGTTCTTCACTCTCTGCCTCCATACCCCTGGGACTACTCGGCAGGGCTCGTGTGGGACGAGTCCCGTCCTAGCAAAGAGCTGCGCAACCGCAAGTACCCTCGGCACGAACTTCTGGGGTCCGCACAGTTAGCTAGCAATGGCATCGAGCTATCCTGGCGAAATATCCTCAAACTCGAAGAGATACCCTGGATCCGCGACCACAAGGTCGAAACGCAGATTGTATTCCCGGCGGCGGCGTATCTGTCAATGGTGATGGAAGCCATGGCGCAGGCCCGCGACTTTGACAGTTTGGTACCTGGCGCGATCTTCAGTTTCCAGAATGTTAATATAATGGCGGCATTCGTTATCGAAGAAGGGGCTAGTGCACAAGTCGCCGAGCTGCATACTACCGTAGCCCCGAGGAAGATCTCAACCTCTACAAAATCCACGATTTGGTACGAGTTTTCCGTCTCCTCCTGGCTGGAGGGCGTTTCAACCCTGCACTGTTCGGGAAGCATCCGCGTGGACAGAGAGGACGAAGATGCCTCACTGTTCTCGCAAGTCGTGGCGGTAGACGACTCAATTGGATACGAGACATTGGCTACAGAGAGGCTTTACGCAAAGTTGAGAGAGAAAGGTCTATGTTTTGGCCCTGAGTTCCTATCCTTAGCTAGCATAAGGACTGATAGTAGCCGCGTCCGCACCTCGTCTATTGCAGCGACCACTCTAATCCAAAGACAGAGCCAAAACCCCGAGTCGAAGCATCCCGAGACTCCCTACAATGTCAGCCCTACCATGCTCGATGCTTGCATCCAAGCCCCCATCATGGGCAGTACCGCGGGAAACATCAACGACCTCGGAGCATATCTCCCAACATTCATCTCGCGATGCGTCGTCCGAGCACCCGATACGCGCAGCGTGGGCCAGAAAGCTCTAATTCATGCCAGAGCTCGAATGACGGGTCCGGGGACCGCAGAAGTCGACAGCACTATGTACGACGGTCAGGGGACGCCAATCATCCATTTCGCAGAAGTGCGTCTAGCGCGCTATAACACCAGCGCGGACTCTCAGATAGAAGAATCAGGCGAAAGTGATCTGGCCTTGCAGCGACATCCATGTCTTCGGATCTGTTGGGAGCCGGACGTCTCGCGCATCGGTCCTGAGAACGAGCTTCCGTTTCGTAGATACCTCTCAGAGGAGAAACTTTGTCTGGAAGACAGGCCTGCATGGAAAGGCGACGCTGCGCTCGGTGTATTACTAAAGCTTGCTGGTCATAGACAACCGCGGATGAATATTCTCGAGCTGTCTTCGACGCCGTCGGCTCAGGCTGCCGACTTTGCCGAAGTGTTGGGGAAAGATACCGCGTTTCCACGAAATAGCTCGTGGAATGTTGGGAGTCTAGAAGGGGATGGAAAAATAAATATCTCAAGTAGTGAGATGAAGCAGTTTGATGTTGTCATAGTTTCTGATGTGAGTATTCCTCCGGCGCGAAGTCAAGCTTATGTTCCACTGACAAGTCGACTCGTGCTTCTAATTAGTCGGTAACATGCCAGCAACTCCTATTACATCAAGTTTGCCCCTTTATTGCCCCTAACGGCATAGGTATTATTAAATCCACGGGCGTCGACTGCGAAACTTTCGAAAGCAATGGATTTCGGCAAGTCATTACCGATTCCGAATGGCGCCTGCTAATCCCATCTCACGACGTGCATGGCTTCCATGGGCGCGAGTTTTTGATTCTAGTATGTAGCTCTCAGTCCCGTCCACAAACCCTTATACGTTAATTCTAAAACCCTAATCCGAATGGCAGGTCAACAAGCCGTCTGACAACTTACGCGCATTCTCTGCTTACCTGGCAAAGTATCTCACTGACATGCTAGAAGCCACGAGCGTGAGTGTGATCGCTTTAAGCGACTTGAGTAGCTTGCATATCACCCAAGAGACCGCATGTATCTCGCTACTTGAGGCAGAGCACAAATTCCTGGCCACCATGACCGCGGAAGAGATGGACTGGCTCCGAGGCATCGTCCTCGCCGTCTCGGACATTGCGTGGATCACTGGCTCGGCATTGTTTGGGAAAGAGGAGACAAACCCCGACCTCGCCTTCGTCCCCGGCTTATCGCGCACCCTAATGCTCGAGCAGCCACTTCTGCGGTTTTCCGTCTTGGATGTCGGTCGTGCGCTCGAGCGCGGAGCCCACAGCGGGAACATGGCCCAGTCTATATGTGACTCCCTAATCAAGTGCATGGTATCCCACGGCGATCGCGATGACAAGGAGTTCGCCCTGGTTGACTCCCTTCTGTACATCAGCCGATTTGTCCCTGATGCAAACATGAACGAGCTGATTGGTTACCATCTCGGATCCCAGGGCCAGCGAAAGACCCGCATGAAGTCTCTAGCTGAAGCTTCTCCGGCGCAGCTATGTGTTGGTGCAGGCGGGCAGACGGAATCAATGCATTTCCAGGAGCTGTGCGAGCCGCCGATGGGACTTCCACCTGCGGGGTTCGTCGACGTCCGCTTGAAGGCCGTGGGAATAAACGCCAAGGACATATATACTATGGCGGGTAGGATCGGGACTCGCCACGGCACGATCTGTAACGAGGTCTCGGGTATTGTCGAAGCTGTTGGTCCTGGCGTCCGTGGTAGCATTGCACTCGGCGACCACGTTGTAGTTCTATTACCGCTGCATTTCAACACGACTGAGCGCGTGCCTGAATGGGCTGTATACAAAATGCTCCCTACGGAAAGCTTCTCCGTTATAGTGAGTCTTCCGGTAGCTTATACGACGGCACTGTACGCGCTCGAGGACTGCGCGCAACTGAAGTCCGGCGAGACAATCTTGATCCATGCTGGAGCTGGCGCCGTAGGGATCGCGGCTATCACACTCGCCCAGCACCTGGGGGCGACGATTTATACTACCGTCAGTTCGCAGCAGAAACGCGACTTCCTTGTCAGCGAGATGAATATCCCGAAGAGCCACATTTTCCAATCAAGAGACAACTCATTTGTAGCTGACATTATGAAAGCTACCGAGGGTCGTGGGGTGGACGTTATTCTAAACTCTCTGCAGGGTGACCTGATGCATGAGAGCTGGGGGTGCATAGCAAACTTTGGTCGGTTCGTCGAGATCGGGAAGCGCGAGCTTTTGGACGCGGGAAAACTGGACATGCGCGTATTTCTACGCAACGCGTCGTTCAGAGCATTTGATCTCAGTGACTTAATTTATGACGATGGTGGGCGACAGAGGTCTATCCTTATTAGGTGAGAGACAAGAAATCTCGAAGGTGTCTTAACTACTGTCATCGCTTTGCTAACGGGTCTTCGTTCAATGTAGCAAAATGCAGCGAGTTCTTCAGATGTTTCGATCAGGCTACTTAAGGCCCATCCCGACTACGGTCTTTGATGTCGCCAATATTGTTCAGGCGTATCGCTACTTCTCGACGAAGGACCGCATCGGAAAAGTCGTTATATCCCTTGAAGACAATTCGAGCCGCATTACGGTTAGTGGAGTTTCTCGATTCCATCATGATCTTCGAGGAATGATCGCTAACTTTTAGGGCCTTTGGTAACAGTTAACGCCACCTACCTATCAATCAGTTTTCAGCCCAGACAAGGTGTATCTACTCATTGGGTGCCTTGGCGGGCTAGGGAGAAGTTTGTCAAGATGGATGATGGCGCGAGGTGCCCGTTATTTTGTCTTTATGGGACGATCTGGCTGTCAGAAGCCCGAGGCAAAAAGCCTGATTTCCCGAATCCAAGATGCGGGCGGAATATGCACCGTTGTCACCGGCGACGTATGCGAAGCTGCTGATGTTGCGGCCGCTGTCAATGCTTGTCGCGCTCTACGCCCATCAATAGGTGGTGTCGTCCAGGCCGCTATGGGACTTCAGGAGGCAATATTCTCTAACAGTAAGTGGCTATGGCTGCTCTACCCTGCTTCCTTGTCCCTCTTGGTTTGTTTGGTTGCTGAACTCTATTCATCTAGTGTCACACGCGGCATGGCATAAGGCAGTGCGTCCTAAATGGAGCGGTTCCTGGAATATTCACAAGGAGCTCCTGGGAAAACACAACGTCGACTTTTTCCTGATGATGTCTTCAGTGTCTGGCAGTGTCGGTACCGCTACTGAGAGCAATTACTGCGCGGCGAATAGCTTCCTAGACGTATTTGCGCGGTGGCAGCGCCAGAAAGGTGTCCCATCGGTCTCTGTCGGCCTGGGAATGATATCAGACGTGGGGTATCTGCACGAGAATCCAGATATTGAGGCCCTCCTACTGAGAAAGGGAATCCAGCCGCTAAACGAGGCGGAATTCTTGCGCATCATAGACCTTGCAGTATCCACTGCGACAGCGAAACTGGAGAATCAGGGGGAAGCCCATATCCTGACCGGTCTTGAACCAATTGGCATCCGTAGGCTGATGATGAGGGGGTTCGATGTGGACAATGATACGGTTCGAGACCCTCGAACAGCGCTCATCTCGGCTGCACTCATGGCAGAGCAAGAGAAAAGAAACGCGTCAGGAAAGGGTACATATAAGCTGGGCCTGGGTGAAAACGTGCCCGAATGGCTGAAGTCTGTGCCAGAGCCAGTTTCAAGTGTGCTGTTGAAATCTATCTCTAGCGGCGAGCAAGTACGCGACGCCTTGCTTGAGCTCATTCTCAAGCGGTTTTCGGATCTAGTGCTTCTTCCGTTAGACCAGATGGACAAAACAAAACCCTTGTCGCAGTACGGCATGGACAGCTTAATCGCAGCAGAGTTCCGAGCCTGGTTTTGGAGAATCCTGAAAGTCGACGTGCCATTCCTCACGCTCTTGAGTCCTACCAAGAATCTGATGACATTGGCGAGTTTAGCGGAAACAGAGCTAGTTTCTAAATGCTAGGTACTTTATTCCGGTGTAGTTTAGCGTGCAACCAACCCCGGACTTTGCCGATCACCGCGCGTGTATCCCTGTTCGGGCGCGTAGAAAAGGCATCCGATTGTATTGTCAACTACGTCAGCCTATCTATTTAGCAACAGTCACAGAATCTAAGTTCGACGTGTCTAAAACAAGACCCTAAGCAGAGCTACGTCGAGCTGCTCAACAGTATCCGCGATTTACTAGAGGTTAAGTACAGTCAAAGGCCACAGCTTTCTTTCGAACATTTACTAGGGAAGATTGTTCACTGAGGCTAAATTGTTGTCGTCATATAAGGGGACTGAGGTAACGACACGGGGTATTATGTAGGCAGGAAATAGTTAGATTCAAGGTAATCTCCAATTACCTATCAAATTACCTTTTACACAGACTAAATTTACTCTTTTATCATTACATCCCTTCGCTGCTTGTCGCATCTCAAAGCTTCAAGTTAATGTGTCCCGGGATTCAAATCCCGAAACTCTCCATCTAGCTCCCCAATTCCCTCAGCCTTTAACTCATCCAGGAAACCCTTAACCCTCTTCGCAATTAACCCTGCATCGTATCCGAAGTACTTATACGCCGCGGCCCCAGGTAGTGAATGTCCGAACGAACTCATCGAGTACCCTGCATGCGCGTACCGCTCCCAGCCCGTCGCGGCATACGCCTCAATCACCACGCGCTTCATCCCCGAGCGATATCTTAGGACGCTGTTCTTATATTCCCTGCTCTGCTTCTCGAACAAGCGTTGGCAGGGAAAACTAACAACCCGTGCCTTGATATCATACTCGCTCTTAAGTAGCTCCCTCGCCTGCACGGCAAACGTCATCTCTGAGCCTACGCTAATGAGCGTAACTTCCGCATCTTCCTCCTCAATAAATATGTAAGCTCCCTTCCGCACGCCGTCACGGGATGAGTGAGCCGGGTATTGCGTCAAATTCTGCCGCGAGAGGGATATAATGCTGGGGCTTTCGGTAGCTGAGAGAGCGGCGATGAAGGCCCCGGCTGTTTCCTCGGAGTCGCAGGGCCGGATGTATAGGAGATTTGGCATAGCCCGGTACAGAGCTGCGAGCGCGATGGGTTGGTGCGTGGGGCCATCCTCGCCGGTGCCGATGCTGTCATGGGTGGCTATGTGGATGGCTTGTAGGCGTTGGAGGGCGCCCATTCGGACGCCAGGGGCAGCGTACTGATTATAGTTAGGGAGGATATTAATGCTTCTCGGGGGGCTTATATGAGGTTATAAGGAAAATGACGTCTTTACTTACGAGGTAGAACATGAAAAAGGAGGATGTTACTGGGAGGATCGTGCCTTTGTTGTACGCGGCGAGACCGTTCGATATTGCTGCCATGGCATGCTCTCTGATGCCCCAGTGAATGTACCGCCCTGTGTAGTCACCTGTGATGCCACAGGATGGGCGAAGATTAGGCTGAATAAGGAATATTCGTCAGCCGCAGCGATGAAAATCGAGCATAGGAAATTCTCACATGTTGGAAGTCAACTTTTCCCTTCCAGATCATGTTAACCGAGGGCGACAAGTCAGCGGTGCCAACCATCATATTGCTCAACTCAGCCGCAAGAGGATTGCAGACAAGACCAGCCGATTTCCTAGATGCTGTCGGGGTTATCGGGAAGGACTCCTTGGCTGGTATAATCTTCCTCCAGTCCTTGACCATCTCACCCCTGACACGGAGCGCGAACTCTGCGGCGACATCGGGGTATGCCCTACGATAAGCCTCGACTAACTCCGCCCATTCGCGCTCATGTTGAACTCCCCGCTCACGCACTTCGGAGAAGAAGTCATACGTCTCCTGCGAAATAACGAAATGCTCTTCGGCGTTCATTCCCGAGGCGCGCTTGATATTAGCCACGTCGTCTGCCCCCAGAGCTGCGCCATGCGCTTTAGCGTCGCCGGCAACTTTGCTACCCACACCAATAGTCGTCCGAATATCAATGAAAACAGGCTGCTGAGTTTCAGCCCGCGCTTTCTTCAGCGCGTCGATGATAGCGGGTATATCCTCATTGCCGTCGTCGACGGTAAGCACTCTCCACCCACAGGCGACCATCTTCGCGTTTACGTCCTCGGTGTTAGCGAGGTCCACGGAGCCGTCGCATGTGATCTGGTTGTTGTCGTAGATGACGATTAGGTCGTTCAGTTTCCAGTGGCCCGCTAGGGAAATCGCCTCGAGCGCTACGCCCTCTTGTAGACATGCGTCGCCTATAACGCACCAGATCTTGTTGCTGACTACGGGGAACCCAGGCTTGTTGTATGTTGCTGCGAGATGTTTCGTGGCCATGGCTAGACCGACGGCGTTGGCTATCCCTTGGCCGAGGGGCCCGGTTGTCACTTCAATGCCCTCGTGCTCGATTTCTGGGTGGCCAGGACAGAAAGAGTCCGTTCTCTCGGAGTGGTATGATCGTAGTTGGTCTAGTGTCATGTGCTTATATCCGACGAGGTGCATCAGGGTGTATTGGAATAGACAAGCATGACCTATATAAAACGAATGAGTCTCGTAGGGCGATTAGTATGCGTTTAGTGATAAACTAACTCACCATTTGACAGAACAAATCGGTCCCGGTTGAAATAATTTGGGTTCTCGGGCGAGTATCGCATCACGTATTTCCACAGCGCAACACCCATTGCGGCCATACCCATTGCACTTCTAAACATCCCGGTCAACTTAGCATATGGGTTTCTCGTATTTATTGCATCCGCAGATGACCACTTACCCGGGATGGCCACCTTTGAACTGCTCGCAGAGGTCTGCAATCAGGCACCGGAACGTCCCGAGGACTCGTTTCGACTGTTCGGCATCTTCTGAAGCGAACGCTGTCGTCTGATTGTCAGTCCCCCCATTTGGGAGAACGGCCTTGGCCGGCGCAATCGTTAATGCGGTCATGTTTCAAGCAGTGCAATACAATGCAATGAAGAGTTGTATTGTTAGATTTCTACTGCACGAAATACTCGCACTTACACTCTCATATTGACCGTCATTCATATTCATACCCGCCGTAGGTAGACATTTATCAACATATCATACAAAATTACGCCAGCGCTTGTAGATTCCTATCTTGCCAACTCATTCAGTCCCAGCAGTCACAGATTCTTGGATCGATCACGGATGGCAGTTCCGGAACCTCAACCGAAGTTATCTCCGAATTCCCCTCTACCCCACACGGCGTCATCTCTAGCGGTTCTAGGCCGCGCTTATGCTTGCCACTCTCGTGGAACGGGAAATGTTAAGCGTAAGAGACTAGATAAGTCTATGGAACCCGGATTTGGAGGAGAGAAGCGTTGGAGAAGCGCTTCGACTTGCTGTTGCCTGTGGGGTCAAGTTCACATCGCTTAATATGCCTCTCATAACTGCGGAATAGGTGGGATGAGAAAGGAAAATATAGGCACACAGGCAATGATTAGTATCTGTTCTATGTACGGTATCTCTGGTACTAGAGATAGCAGCTGTTTAAATCCGTCTCCAGAAAATACGTGTCTTCCCAGCTCTCACTCTATTAATTCGGTCTGATTCTCGAAGCTTTTTTGGTGCTATTTGCATGCTCTCTGTATATTAATATATCAGATTAAATTTCTCGTCAATTAGCTGTACGCTATAGCAACGTCATGAGTCTAGCCGCCGTTGTCAACGACTTGTCGCTCCCGGCCAATATCCCGGAGTCAAGCCAAACACCCGCGAACACATCACACAATGCCTTATTCACACTTGCCGGCAAACTAGTCGTCATCACGGGCGGTGGTCGCGGTTTAGGTATCGCGCTCGCCGGCGCAGTCCTCGAAGCTGGCGGCCACGTTGCCTGTCTCGATATCCTCAAGGCACCATCGGCTGAAGAATGGGTCGCGCTCCAGAAGACGGCCAGGCAGTCCAACCTCGAAGTCACATACCGAGAGTGCGACATCACAAACGAAGAAGCGCTCGCAAAGATCATGAACGAGATAGACGCCGACGCGACAAGAGTCGGAGCCCAATTCCACGGCGTCATCGCTTGCGCGGGCATCCAACAGAGGATACCGGCTGTCGAGTATCCCGCGGCCGACTTCGAGCGCATCCAACGGGTCAATGTCACTGGTACTTTCCTGACGGCTAAGCATGCTGCAAGGATCATGATTAAGAATGATGTGCGCGGTAGCATCGTCTTGATTGCCTCTATGTCGGGCCAGATTGCCAATCGCGTGAGTCAATTCCCGCCTATCTCGGCGAAACAACTGTACGCTCAGTATTGACCACGTCGCAATTCAGAGCCTAACTTGCACTGCATACAACACGAGCAAAGCAGCGGTACAGCAAATGTGCCGCTCCCTGGCGCAGGAGGTAAGCGCCTAGATAATCCCGAGTCATTCGCGCACTAGCTTCAAAGACTAGACTAACTCGTGGTTGCTGTACCTAGTGGGGTCAGTATGGAATCAGAATCAACACTCTTTCGCCGGGCTATATCCGGACTGCCATGACAGACGAGCTCCTAGCCTCAGCCCCCGAGATCGAGAAAGTCTGGATGGCCGGCGCGCTCCTAGGTAGGCTTGGTGCTCCCGAAGACTTCAAAGCGCCCGCCATATTCCTGCTGTCAGCTGGCAGCTCGTTCATGACCGGGGCCGATTTGCGAGTAGACGGCGGCCACTGCGCATCGGCATAACCAGTTTCATGCTCGACTTTTGAATTCATTTTGAAGCCTTTTCAGTGCTTGATGAGACAGTTAGCCGACTGGACTAGCCATCCAGATCGCCCCAATAGCTCCTCAGATCGTCAGCTCGCCATTTCGCGCCCCAGCCCGTGTCCTTCTCGATTTTGGCGTATATGTCTAGGATGGCCTGGTGCTCGCTGGGATGTGACATGACCTTGCCGGCGATCCAGAGAGGTTGAATACTGTTTGTCCAGCAACCGTGCTGCTCGTTGGAGATGGAGATGGCGCAGATCCGGTGCCAGAGAATGGACCCAGGTTTGTTGGATCGCACGATCTTGGCGCTCCGGGGCTTTTCTTGTAACATCAGCAATGCCGCGGTATGATATAACTGGTTTCCAGAGACAGCTGCGGGATTAGAGAATAAGACGACTGGGAAAGGACGGGAATAGTCTCCTTTGGGTGCATTCAATTCTAAGATAGACAGCATTTCTGGCGGCCGTTGCGTGTACCAATCTTCGATATAGTTGAATAGCTCATTCCAGCGCCGTGTGTGCACGGCCTCTGTATGCTTACTAGCGAATAAATCTAGGACAAGCGCGCAAAGGTAGACGGCATAGTTGGCGTAGAGACTAAAACACGAGCTTGCTTCACGATAGAGCTGGATATTATCCTCTAGCGAGATAGCCGGAGACCAGCCGTCGATTGGGATGAGGGTATGCTGAGATGATATAAGACCACCGCAAACATCTATGGCGATCTAGTGTCAGTCATGGTCCTTCATGTCCTCGTCTGGATAAGAGCACAAACCCATGCGAGCAAAGCACCAGAACAGAGCTTTTTCTAGGCCTGCAGAGAACCCATTGATGCCTACGGATTGAATGAGACTAGCACAGCCATCTAAATGCCGGCGCCACATCTTGGGGGAGCCTTGCTAAGGATTAATGACTATTCCTATTTTCGATGATTTGCACAGCTTGCTTACAGCTCATCATTTCTAGTACGCAAAGTACAACACAAGATGCTACAACAGGTGTTGATCTTGCTTGCAGCTGCGGTATCAGCTGGTGGACGGCCTCTTGGTATAGAGCGAGGCTTGCGGATGATCGTCGCTCAGGATACTTTCGCTCCTGCTGCCGCGCTGACAATGCGAGCATTGAGCACCGTAGATGGCGGTGGTCCTGGGCCATTACGGGCAATACCCGGCCGAAGTGACAGTCGTTATCGAATTTGTCAAGCTATAAGATAACGGTGAATATGTGTGTAAAGGTTATTTGATGAGACACTTCAAAGACAACTTACCCACGGCGCTATCTCGTCAACCCAGTTCTTCCAGAGCTTGTACTCGTCTTGCCACTCCAATTCAGCAAATAGCGGGGAGGAAGTAGGTGGCGAAGGGGCGATTTCAGGGCCAATTGAGGGGCCTTCGTAATTCACATTAGCGAAACCATCGATCGTATCATCCGCACCGATAGCGACCCCAGGGCTCGGGGCTCTACTCGGCTGCGCCGATCGAGCCGTGTCGAAGATGCGGTCACGTAGAGTAGAATGTAGCTCAAGATACGTTGAGCCTGGCAAGAATATGCCGTCGTCGGAGTGGGAAGGCTCGGATAAACGGGCAGTAGCTGGAGTTGACGTGGCGGTACCACCACCTGCTTGTGGCTGAAGGAAGTAATCCCCATCGCCTTCAATGGAATTATGGCTGTGATCTACGATACTAGGATCAATTGGCGGTGGCGCGCAGCCTAGATCCAGGAGTTGTGCAGCTGCGGATCGCAACACGTTCATGGACTCCGTAGAGTCCATGCTCCCGGGGCTTTCCGAGTCTGGCTGGTTGAAGGAGGTTGTTGCTGTCAGACTGTTGATACAGCTCGGCTTTCTCAACACACTCATTTCTGGAAAATATGCAAAGGTGTCGGCGCTCCTTTGGTGCTCATAAGGAATTAGTGTTTGGCCCGTTGATGCCGGGCTAGAAATACACCTCTCCTCATGGTTGTTAGTATCTTGCTGTGAGGTGTTCCGGATTCCTTCCTGATTATGACATTCAACCTGGTAATCCCTAATAATCTCATGTGTAATATCGTAGAACTAGTGAAATCAGTCAGCCTACCAGCAACTACCCCTCGGTATCGTATACCACTAACTTCTATAGGAGTGTCTCGACTAAAAGCCGAAGCTCGTCGCATAGAAGGATGAGTTTTGGGCATCGAGTAGCTGTTCTCTGGGCGAAACGAGAGTCTGATGCCCCACTGGCAGATCTCGCTTTTCTGGGAACATGTTTCACACGTCGGTCGTTTCCCATTGCCTATACCAACCGTTAACGATGTCGCGTCTTGCAAGGGAAGCCAAGGGAGGGCGCATGTGATGAGGTCTATTGGCTTGCCAAGGGGCATATGCTATAGCATGCAGGTAAACTCAACTATACTTACACTTCCTTTTTTTGCGCCTACAGTTCCAACATCCAGTTCGACATCGTACCCCCCTTTTCCGTGGGGTTTTCTGAGGCTCAAGGTCCATTCCCACAGGTTGGGGGTCTTGTGAGCGATCAGTCATGTTGGGTCCCTTCGCTCTACTATTATTACTACTATTGATGGCAATGTACACAGCATATCCTGCTCAAAGTAGATGACTGACGTCTAACCAGTATTAGAACTGCAACGGGTATGTCGCAGCACTATGCAGCGATAGGTAGGGACTTGGCACCATGACCCGATGTAGCTAGCCCCCCGTATAGTCTAGAAACACAATAACCCTTCAAGCAGATTGAGCGCTTCGAACTACCGGATTAGAGAAACAGGAAATTGGTGCGGCTAGTCTTGCGAGAAAAACCCGCCGAGCACGTGGAGGTGGTCTCCACCGCTAAAGCACGATGATGAGCGCCCTTGACAGGGATTGCCATTGCCGGTAGCGAACCAAGGCATCGTGACTATTTACGTTGTAGGTTCTCACTGGCGCCTCGTTAGTTCGACAACCCCAAGAATTGGCGGGGTTATCAACTACCTTAACGGAAAAAAGAATGTCCACACTACATCGTAAACTTTTCACTGAACCGTTTCACCACTAAAGGGCGCCAGCACAATGATTCCCGACGAATAGATCTGATACTATGTAATACCTCTTGACCTCCAACCTCCGTACCCGTTAACCGTATGTTCTCCATATGCTAAGACCCATCAACCCCGGACTCTGCCCAGATTCTCTCCGCAAATCGCTGCGAGCCTCCACATCGTCTAAGCTATGGAGTAGCGTTTATTACAAGGTAAGTTTCGGTGTCATTCCGTCCTGGCTATAATAGATTCGATGCTGTTCCTAGATGCAGATAAAAGGACTCGTTGGGCCACCCTCTGCATAAGTTGATCCAGTTTATCGGGTACTCTTACGCTGGGACTGGGTCCTTGTCTATCTTGTGGTTCGGACTCAGGAACTAGTTATAGGATAAACTAGACACAAGGCTCATGGCCATAGTTACACTTGACGGATTGCTCTAAAGTCTATCAAGTCTTCAAGTTTGTTAGATTGCTCTACCAGACACCTTACCAACACCATATCAACCACCACCATGACAATCCTAGTCGGCAAGCCCCTGCAGTGGGCAATTACAGCTACGGCGGGTGCAGGTTTCCTGCTGTAAGTCGCCCTGCGAGCTTCTGAATTTGTCGCCTCCGAGGCTTATAACTAACATTCAACTCCTGATAGATTCGGTTATGATCAGGGTGTCAGTACGTATTTTTGACAATCGTCTATTTCGTCTTATTAGCCTATCCTATCTAGTCAACTCCATCTTCAATAGCATCAAACACGAATTCAAACGCAAAAATGATCGACATAGTCATATCCCAAATGCTGACTTCATAGAGTGTCCGGCCTGTTGACCGGCGCCGCGTTCACAAAACAGTTTCCTGAGATCGACACTACCGAAACCGGCAATGGGAGTTCGAGCTTACAGGGAACTGTCGTCGCTATCTATGAGATAGGATGCTTCTTCGGCGCAATGTTCTGCTTCGTATTCGGCGAGAAAATGGGCCGCCGATGGTCCATCATGATCGACTGCATCGTCCTTGCCATTGGTGGTGCTTTGCAAGCCTCCGCTTACAGTATTCCTCACCTGATCGTTGGAAGAATTGTAGCCGGTCTTGGGAATGGAATGAACACTAGCACGATTCGTAAGTCCTATAAAGTCAAGGTATTATCATTTAAACTGATCGTGGATAGCCGTATGGCACTCTGAGCTCATGAAGGCCGATGCACGCGGAAAAGGGGTAAGGCACTTTTTTAACAATGCACCAATCGCACTACGCTCACCTAAGCTATAGCTATGCGTCGAGCTCGCCATTAACATCTTTGGTGTCATGACTGCATACTGGGTCGACTACGGTCTATCCTTTGTGGCCAACGAAGCACAGTTCCGATTTCCTCTAGCATTACAAATCCTGTTTGCCCTTATCGCATGTGCCGGTGTCATGGTTCTCCCAGAATCTCCCCGTTGGGTAAGCCTTTCGAAATTCAGTAGCCCGAGATGAAAGACAGTCGTAACTAAGGTTCTACAGCTATTAGCACACGGCCGAAAGGACGAAGCTAAATATATTATCTGGGCCGTGCAAGCAAACGCCCGTGAACTTGACATCAACGACGCAAGCCTAGATCAAGAGATCGCTGAGATCCAACACGCCATCACGAAGGAGCGAGAGGCTGCCAGCCACGGTGGCTTCAGAGCGATACTGATATCGAGAAGATAAGGGGAAGGGAAAAATACTGGTATCCTAAACTAATCATGAATTATAACGGTAACATTACTGCCAGCAAAAGCCGACGATGCCTCGGTTCCTATACAACTAAGCCCTAGGATCGCTATATAGTCGATAGACTTCATTGCGATTACACTGGTATAAAGATATAAGAATTTCTCTATAAGGATAGATGTGTGGCAAAACTTTTATCGAGATGTATCTCATTACTAGCTAACAACTTAGTAGTCTAAGAATATTTACTAGCTCATCTCTCTCTAAGGCAACAGTAGGGGTAGTCTTCTATCTTCATATTAATTTGTTACCATTTTTGAAAGGGGAGCCTTGATGTCTCCTTTCCAGTCTGAGGCACTAAGCTGCATGCCAACAGCGAATTGACCACGTCTTTCTCAGCTGATTCAGCTCTATTCCCAATATGCGAGACTAACTCACTGCCTCCGACTTTGTGGGGTATATAGTAGACTAACCAAGCCAGTAATTGTTAACTACCGTTACCCACCGACTCATATATGAATGTAAATAGTAAGCTTATTGATTATATCGGCATAGTTACTGCCATCTTGGCGTTGCAGTTCCTTGGGACTAATCTGTAAATAGTTCATCTATCTCCCTAAACAAGATTAGGGCCAACCCAAGCCCAGCTAACAGCATAGAGACTTAACCCTAGATACATCGAGCTAAATATGCGGGGGCTTGCTTACGCGAGCCTAGATGTTAATTACATCAATCTATAAAGGTAAGGCACAACTAGATAGATGGCACCGAAAAAAAGTGAGAAGCCTGCGGTCCCACCCCAAAACTTCATCCCAGAACTTGACATCTAAAGACAGCACGTACTTACGAAACCTATTTAAATCACATTCTCCCTTAAAATATGCATATGCCTTATCCCGAAAACGCTCATAAGCCCCCGCCAGGCTTTCGTGTAAGAGACGCCGAGTTAACCGACGTGGAAAGCATTGTCAATGTATGGTACGCCTCCTTCAACGCATCTCATAGGTTCTTCGACTACGTGATACCCGATGATGCGGCAACTCGACAATGGCTCCAGGAACTTTTTACGATGGGAATCGGTGAGTAATCCTTAGATATCCATTTTTCTTGTTCTAGGATCCTATTCTTCAAGATTATTACTAGATTCGTTCTCGAACGGAGAAATATCTTGCACAAATGGCGTATTCCTGACTCCGATTGTTGAGGAGCTGGACCCGGCACAATACGGACCTTCGTCGTCGAAGACCTGTCACAAGAGAATAAACTCGCTGCATTCTCGAGATGGATCGTTCCACAGGCGGATGGGAACCAAGATATCCCTATGCCGCCAATTCCCCCGCATTGGGACCCAGAGATCACCGACGCCCTGTGGGGTGGAATGGCTCGGAGCAGGGCGCGCGTAATGGGCCAAGAGCCACACTGGAGTGAGTCTCCTCTCTTTTCAAGGATGATCCGAATTTCTACTTCGTGAACGAGAGCGCTGGTTACTAATATTACGATATAGTGGCCGAGTTCATAGCAGTAGAGACGGCCTACCACCACGTGGGCTTAGCGTTTGCCCTCTTCGAGTGGGGTATCCTCCAAGCTGAAGTCGGCGGTATGGAGATATACGGCGATTCCACTGTGAGAGGATTACCGGTCTGGAAGCGTTACGGAGCCGAGGAGCGGGGGCCAGTAATCCGCATTCCAGGGCGCCCGGGGTGTTTCGATGATTATGAGGTAGTCCCTGTCGTGTGGACACCAAAAAACAAGTTGACCCGTGATAGACAGAAGCTATAAATGTAAAATCAAGGCATGTTCGGGTGGCATTTAGAAGACTTGCTGAGCAAGTAAGCCGGGAATGTAAGGATGTTTCTACCAGACTACATGTTGATGAATTGTCTTGTCCAAGTTTCTAGCTCTACGTATTTATTTAGTAGACGTAGATAAAATCTTCATTTTTCAGATCCGAAAGATCCTGAAACCCATTATCATCCTCAATGCTTGTCTCCTGGTATTTATGTCCTAGATCGCCTTCTTGCGGCTGTTGCATCTCCTTTTTCTTTAACATAGATTCGTCTGCTCTATCCGCTCGTTTACCTAGCTGCACTCGCTTCTTCTCGTGTCTCTTATTGAGATACATGAGGTATAGTGGGATTAACCTATATGAATGATGGTCAATATTGCGTCTCTATGTTTCTACATCTGTAAACGAAAACTCACAATCCAAGTGTACCGACAAACACAAACTGCACGAGGGCCGAAATGAGCCCTGGTCGATAAAGCGGCGCGTCTTTTGTATCAAATAAATGTGGCCCAATAATGTTTCCCGCGCACATGCCAGTGATCACCACTGCTGTTGTGGTTTTCTTCTTCGTGTCTCCGCCTGTGTTCTGGCCCTGCCAAGTGAAAATCATAGGGGTAATAGCACCCAAACACGAGACGAGATAGTAACCAAAGAGCAATACGCCTTTCGTGTGTCCATTACGAGGCACCGTTATCATGAGGATAGTACCCGTGATAGGCAATAAGCTAACAAGTGCAGTGACAAGGCCCTTACGGCGAAGCTTAGTAGCTAGCGCAGCTGATCCTATGGTGATGACAACTTGAATCACACCGAATGGAATGTTGAAAAGGATGGCGTTGAAGTTCGTGTATCCGAAATCTTTAACTATGAGATTTCCAAAAGTGCCGATACCACCGCTCGCGATTCTCATGATATGTTAGTTTCAGTTTCTCCTATTAGCTTCCTTAGACAGCACTCACGATATTGAGGTCATGATGAGAAACCATAGCCACGTTTTGAGATCCAGCAGAGTCTCTAATGCGTGATCCCATCTCCATTTCCGACTCGCGACTCCCATCTGGTTAGCGCGCAGTCGTTCGACAGCAATAAGCTGTTCACGCTCAGATAAATATTTCGCTTCCATCGGAGAATCTGGCATGAAGAAAAGAAAGGTGATGCCGTAAAGAGTAGTCAGAACGCCGCAAAAGACAAATATTACTTGATAGCGATAGATCTTGTCGCTCATTATGTGACCGAGGCCATATGTGACCAGACTACCGACGACCTGCGTGACGCCGTTCATTGCATTCCAGTAGGAGGTACGAAGGGTCTGCTCCGAGCGACGCCACCACATCTGTGTTATCGCAATACAGCTTGGAGCGATCAATGCCTCGAAGGCTCCTAGGAAGAACCTTACGGCCACGAGTGAATTGAAATCAGTACATGCAGCGAGAAGCGCTTCGCTCGCTCCCTTTTCGCATGTCAGTAAATTCCGCTGTAAGTTAAATAGATGGGTTAAGAGAAGCTAGCATACCCAGAGGACAATGGCCGTGCCAATCACCTTTCCAGTCGGTAGTCGAACGAGGAGGAAGGCGGCTAGAGGTTGAAACGCCAACTGTCCGAAGTACAAGATCGAACCTAGCCAGGAGTATTCATCTATGCATGTATAAGCAGGAAATTCGGGACACAGAAAATATGTTAGAAACCAAGTTGATAAAGGTGGAAATGAGAATTATAGTATTGAGCTAAGATAATATGTAGGTATCAAAGGAAAGAGGTACAAGAGAACCCGTGCTAGGTTTATAAGAGTACATGAGAAACACGATAAGAGTAACAGGTAATGCTCAGGGAATTTCATATATCTTACGAGAGGCGAGGTGCGCATCCTGGAGAATACCGAATATAGACACATACGACAAAGACGACTTGTCAAGCTGCTGGAAGAAGTACGCCCCGAGAAGGAGAGGTAAGATACGCATATCGACGCGCTTCAACACCGCACGCTCATCGTCATAGCTAAATTCAATCTCACCATGCTCCGAGATGAACTTGGCTGCTTTATCGGCAAGGACTGCCTCAGGCGGTGCGGTGTTCGGCGCTGCTCGTGCCACAGAGATAGTGTCCGCATCCTCTACCATGCTTGGAGAAGCAGGCTTTGAAGACTCGCTCGACATGTCGAACTTATCTAACAGAATTAAAGTGTTCAGAGAAGCGAGAAAGACGAAAAACAGGGTTCAATGATCACATGAATGTGAAAGGGGCGGTCTCAATTTAGTGAGGCGAAGTTGACCTGGAGGCTTTATCTTTATATGGTTACATTAGGTTAGAAAGTCTAGATGCGGAGATCTATGATGACCGACTACTCGGTATACAAGACAACCTCGCCCGATAAACTTGCATGCACATTTTACCTACCCTAGGCGAAAACATGTTGGTATGAGCATGGGTATCCCCATGGCGCCCAACTGTCATTCTGTTAGCTCTTCTACGCTTCCTCTTGCCCAAATTCAGTCTTCAAGACAATATAGGGGAGCCTTTTCACTTGGGTATTTACTGTGTACTTGCTCTATTTTTCAGCAAACCTAAAGGTTTGCCATGCATAGTCGGGGAATATTAACCGACCACAAAGGGTCATACGATGACTGTTGGTTGTAGAAGACCGTAGTTACGATTGGGGTTTCTTCTCTCTAGTATCTGGGGTGTTATCACAACGCTCGACTCTTGTTGGCTGCGGTTAATGTCGATCTCTCGGCAAATATACCAGAGTTTGCGGGGAAACTGGGGGTTGGGGTTGAAGCGGAGAGCCCCAAAATCTGACTAGACATACTTATGTGTAAGTAGCCAATGTGTTGAAACCCACCAATAATAAAACCGTATGTATAGATCGTCGGTCTATCTCGAATCCGAAAGTCAACTGCCTATTTCTCTGAAGGATCAAAATACAATAGTCTTTGATTGGCACCGATAATGTGGGAGATACCTTGGAGAAGAGACGAGGGGCGTTAATGATATCTCCAAGTTCTCCGCATCCAAGCGCCTAGCTTGCTCGTTCCCAAAGTATTGTATAGGGAGCCGATTCGTCCCAAAACGACTCCTAGAGTTTGACTTCCAAGGTCAACGTTGAAAGACCAGGCTGTCAAATACTCCTAGCAACAAGACAAAATGGCTGAAATTCCCGTTCGCGTGAGGAAACGGTACGCAATAGTGGGCACTGGGGGTCGGGCTATCTTTTTCTATACAGCTATCGCGCAGGACTACGCGACGACGTCCTGTATAGTCGGCATCTGCGATACGAACCAAACTCGCATGAACTATGCCAACTCCAAGCTCGAAGCTATGGGCCATGGCGCCGTTCCAACATTTCTCGCCTCCGAATTCAAGAAGATGATCGAGGAGACCAAGCCCGATGAAGTCATCGTGACAACAATCGATCGAACTCATAATATTTATATCGTGAAGGCGCTAGAACTTGGATGCAATGTTGTCACAGAAAAACCGATGACCATTGACGCACCGCGATGCCGAGAGATATTCGATGCTGTGGAGAGGACTGGTAGAAACGTACGCGTTACGTTCAACTACCGATACGCACCTCACAACACCAAAGTCTTCGAGCTGCTTCGGTCAGGGGCCATCGGCTCAGTAACCAGTGTACACTTCGAGTGGATGCTTAACACGTCCCACGGCGCGGACTACTTCCGTCGCTGGCACCGCGACAAGCGCAACAGCGGTGGTCTACTTGTACATAAGAGTACGCACCACTTCGACCTTATCAACTTTTGGCTCCAAACACGGCCAGCGACAGTGTATGCCCAGGGCGATCTCAAGTTCTACGGGCGCGAGAATGCCGAGCGCCGCGGGGAGACAAAATTCTACACGCGATCACATGGGAGCGACGTGGCCAAAGCCGATCCTTTCGCACTCCATCTGGACGAACACCCCCAATTGAAGGCCATGTACCTCGATGCCGAGCACGAGGATGCGTATTACCGCGACCAGAGCGTATTCGGCGACGGCATCAGCATAGAGGACACGATGAACTTGCTGGTGCGGTATAAGAACGGGGCCGTCTTGACATATTCTCTTACAGCATACGCGCCGTGGGAGGGTTTCCGTGTTAACTTCAACGGCACGGGCGGGAGGCTCGAGATGGAGGTTGTGGAGAACAGCTACGTCAACTCGGGCGGTGACCAGGCGGCGGAAGGGTCGCTTGAGAGACGCACGCTACTGCTCCGGCCGCTGTTTGAGAAGCCGCGAGAGATTGAGATCGAAGACGGACTTGGAGCGCATGGCGGCGGCGATACAGTGCTACTGAACGATCTCTTCGGCAAGCCCGTCTCGGATGAGTTCATGCGCTCAGCCAGTCATATCGACGGTGCATTGTCCATTTTAACGGGCATAGCCGCGAACAGGTCTCTTGCGACGGGCCAGGTTGTGAATGTGGATGATATATTGAAGATACCATGATCAGAACCTTGATGTATGATGAGGTGCTTCATGTTGAAAGGTTATAGTACTATGGTTAGGTAATTGTGCGACAGTCATGAATGAGTTTGTTTGAAAGTGAAACGAGCAATTCGATGTTTGCTTTAGTCCCTGTCGAGTGACATCAATGACATCAATACCGCTAGCATGAAACGTCGTAGGTCCTACCTACCTATGTACAGTAGGTGCATCGTAAGTATGTACGTATGTATGCTTATCGTATTTGTAAGCGAGTTTATATGCGTAGATTAGGTAGAGTTCCAGAAGGATTCCTGGACCTGATGACGTTATAGCATGCGACGCTTTCTTTAGTGGGGCTGTCTTTTCGCATCCGACGGACGGACGAGCTGAAGATAGTGAAGAGCTCTAAGCAAACTACCTAGCAACATTTTCTAATTCAACAAATCTCTTCCCTTTTGTTCAGCCGCATCCCAATTGTGCGTCAATTACCTTGTTTGGTCGTTTTAAGCACGCAAAATGTTCGCCAGATCAGCATACCGGGCAGCTCAGCCCTTAAAGCGCGTAGGTTCTTCATCTTCGAGCCCCTCTACCTCTGCCCTCTCCCACTCACCAATTCGAGGATTATATCTATCGCTAGAACTCCTGGCAACAATCACATGCTCAGCTCGTCATTCCCTCCATACCTCGCGCTAACTGATTGAACCCCGTCATAGACCCTCCTTTCGACGCGCTCTTACGCGACCGAGTCCGCGAAAGGCGGCTCCAATTCCGTCGCTTATGCTGCCGCGGGCGCCCTCGGTGTTGGCGGTGTCGGCTATTACTTCCTAAATTCGTCGTCGGGGGCCAAGCTCGAGAACAAGGCAAAGGAGGGATTGAGCAAGATCTCTACTCCACCAAAGCCGGCCTTCACCGGCGGCGAACAGGGCTTCGTTTCGCTGGTGCTCAAGGACGTCGAAACCATCAACCACAACACCAAGAAGTTCATCTTCCAGCTGCCCGAGGACGACAATGTCTCGGGTCTGCAGGTTGCCAGTGCGCTCCTGACGAAGTTTGTACCCGAAGGCCAGAAGCCCATCCTCCGGCCATATACCCCGACAAGCGACGAGAGTACGTCATCAATCCCTTCACACCATTCCCTCTCGGGGTGATATCCCTCCCAGTCGTAGAATATGACATGAATATTGGCTTGCTAACGGTCCGGGTGCCTCGTATAGATGCGAAGGGTTATATTGAACTGATTGTTAAGAAATATCCCGGAGGCCCCATGTCAACGTACATACATGATATGGTTCCTGGTCAGCGTCTTGATTTTAAGGGCCCGCTGCCCAAGTATCCATGGGCTGCCAACAAGCATGAGCATATTGCCCTTGTGGCCGGCGGTACCGGTATCACCCCTATGTACCAACTCATTCGGTCCATCTTCGATAACCCCGAGGATAAGACCAAGGTGACGCTGGTCTTCGGTAATGTTACCGAGGAGGATATTCTGTTGAAACGTGAGCTCGCTCACATCGAGAACACCTATCCCCAGCGATTCCGCGCTTTCTACGTTCTCGACAACCCGCCCAAGGAATGGGCTGGCGAAAAGGGCTTCGTCACCAAGGACCTGCTGAAGACGGTCCTCCCCGAGCCCAAGGAGGGCAACATCAAGATCTTCGTATGCGGGCCTCCTGGCATGTACAAGGCCATCTCGGGGACGAAGAAGAGCCCTAAGGACCAGGGTGAGCTGTCTGGTATCCTAAAGGAGCTGGGTTATACCGAGGATCAGGTTTACAAGTTCTAAAGTGAACAGAATTTTCGTCGTTGAGCGCCCATACTGCCCTGACTTTATAGATTTGGCTTTGAACTAGACTTGCGTACGATAGAGAGCATGCGAGCGTCGAGCTAAGCGCCTATTTAGCAAGCCGTGCGCGGTAGTCATATGGCTCTTCAAATACGAGCTCGGCGATTTTAGCGTCACGACTTCAGAGTTGCTTGTCAGCCTATCATTATGTATCAAGACTATCCTACCTCACGCTATGCCCTCCCGTGTCGGAAATTGTGTACCGTGAACGTTCAAAATGGGACAGGTTTTACCGCAGATCCTCTTCCCAAGACAACTGTGCATCTTAGTCTATGAAATAAGTTCATAGTAAGTGGGCTCATTCTCACTAGCATCCATCTAACGTCTTAGGATGGGTCAACCATTTCATTAAAGACATGTCATTATTGGGGATTTCGTTTGAATATCATATATATGGTGAGATATTGAAGCTAGGACCGAAGTTGAAGCTAGTCGACAACCACCTGAACCTCTCTACGGGATGAGATATAACTAGTAGATCTAGGAACAGCGTGCTCCGGGCAAAATGAACAAGACGATGCTATGGTCCCAACTCCCAGACCGAAGCCATGTGTAAGTCTCGCGGAACGAGATCTATGTGCACAAGACGCTAGTCTCATGTTAGCTATGACGCGTTGGCCACTGCAGTCCTGCGCATCTAATTCTTAATGACCCTCCGGGCCGAACCATTAGATGCCATATCCATCAGCATCGGCACCTGCAATGGCGCAATGGATCGCGCCGTTTCCGCAAGAGATGAGAAATGCCTTTCCGAAAAGAGACAGTGGAGGCCAAGAGCTTCGCGGCTGAAACTAGAGACGGCCGTTTGCAATCTACACGGTAAGCGAGCTGCGGTTATGGAGGCATTAGTGCCTACACTAGGCAGGTATGCCTAAAAGGCATGGGCTGGCCCATGAAGCGAGGTCGCCGTCTCGACGGAGACATGAATAGACAAGGCTCACGGGTTCAGATGGATGCAAGTGAAGCTCGGCGGCATGAGAAAATTTTGCATTTTCGCAGACCATGCTGCGGTGTTGTGCTATGCCTACGTTAAGCGGTCTCGGGGGAGTCGTCTACGATTCGAGGCTGGATAGGGGGTTGAGCAATAAAAATCGAACCACAATTACCTTTACCATATTGTCTCGATGTCGCCATACACGGAAAAGGGCTTCGAGGACCGGACGGAAAGGGAACTATGTCCGAGAGGGATCGGCCTTTCAGCGCGAGAGCGCTGCGAGCACGAGTTCTGGGTCGTCGCCATCATAGGCCGGAATGAATAGCTTAAGAGGGCCCCTCTCTCTCTTGACTCGAGAAGGGAAAAAATAAAAACGTAATGGAAACTGCGGCGGCTGGCGATCACTCGATTTCATCCATCCTTGGGGTCTGTTTAATAAAGGATCGGAAACCCGGCTCACCACGATGCATGTGCGCTCGATCGAGTGAGGCGATTGGGCTGGCGCGGGTTATTAATAAGCAAGCACCAAACTCCGGAACGCGAGCGAGCGAGCGAACGTGCGTGCGTGCGTCTTGGACACGCGCCTCATGCTGTGGAACGGAGCGATTTTGGGATTAATTAGGCCTGGATGCTGTAGCTCGTTAATAGTTTGGCTGCGGTGAAATCCTATAGTTAAGCCACATATACCAGCACATGGAGGCGGTCATGTATGTGTAGCACTATACGTCGATGCACACCGGATTGTAAGCCGCGTAGCACAGGTGGTATTCCTTTGATATCGATTACGTCTTGTGTATTCATGTGTATTTCGACCGAGCTGTTCGGTACATGCTCGACCGGTGCGATGATTGCCACTCAGATCGGAATACTTGCTAGCGGTTGAGCAAACAATCTAAGAAGCAAGCTCTCGTGAAGATTCTCCGAAGCCGACATCGTCGGCCTGCCTTGGTTAATACCGGCTAAAACCGCAGAACAGCACTAAAATGCGAGCGGTCTGCTAGTGGGTTCATCTATGTCCCGCCCCCAGACTTGTGTGTCACGAATGCCTCCTCTCGCGTCATCAATATTGATTGTGGCGGCCTGGACGCTGTGTATGTAGTGTAGCTAGACGCGGGAAGCTCGGGCAACGGGGGCTGGGGATGTGATTGGACGGGAAGCTCACGTTGGCCCCGAGAACCATCTGTCGTGCTTTTACCGCCATCTCTCGCGCACACTTGGCGCCGTATCGGGCCAGTTCAGCTAGGAATACTTCTAGAAGCTGCAGATCCAGGCTGTGCTATACCCCCCTACCTCTCTCCCCTCCAACTTCTTTTTTCTACCTGTAAAATCTGGGGAACGGGAAGTGTGCCCGTTTCATTCGTCAATAGTTAGATACCCGCCCCAATGAGATACGTTTTATGAGCGATGAATATGAGACGTCGGTGCCAATGTTCGGGACCAGCCGAATATCACCGGGTCGCAGCAGAATCAGCCATCCGCGTTCGCAGATGCAGCGAATAGAACAGCGCTGACCGCTTCACGCAGCCCAGTGTACCATTGTGCTACTATCTGATCGCATGCTGCTGCACTTGAAATCTAACGATGCAGTGTCGAGGCAAAGTCTTTTTCCTAAACAGACCGATCCATTGACCAGCCATCCATGCAATGCGAAGGTACCGAAATGCATCAGAGGGCCTCGGGGTGGCGTCAAAAGGCCAACCGGAAGTTTCACCAGTCTTTGCCGCCAAGGATGGGCTGAATCGGGTCTATCTCGTGCGTTGTTCAGAATAGGGTTGCATATTCTCGCTTGCTGCATCCTGCAACAGCCGTAAGGGATATTGGTATTTGAGCCTCTTGATTGACAGCAACGCAACGGGCTGGACGTGTTGTTGAAAATAACTAGGGATCGATGCTAGCTAGCGCCGGGAGCTAACAACTTATCATCGGCGCTAGGTACTTCACTGTCCGTTCACACTAACTCACGTTAGTGCATCTAGATAGCGGGGGTTTGATCGATCTGACTGGTCATATCCGAGACGACGGTACCCTTTCTCGCCAAGCCTTATCCCGGCATTTTGGCTATAATGGATCCTTGGCGAGTTTGGAGAGCTACGCGAATGAGAATACCTGATGAAATCGTCGAGTACGGGTATCTAGCTATTCTCTAAGGTACCTAGGTAGGCTGGAGAGAATAATCGAGCCAGATGTGTCACATACTTAGGTATCGATCAAAAATCAAAATTAAGAAAGCTGAGGGTAATGACGTAGCTAGTTTTGTTGTTATTTCTAATAATTAGTCGCACAATCCTCCGAGCCTTACGAAAGTTAGGCGACTAACGCCAGTTCATCGTCATACGAACATGCACCATGGTCTACCCATGTTTTCTGCCTCGTAGAGTAGCCACTAGAAAATTCTTTCTCCTTGCTCCACGTAACGAAAATAGATCTATCATTCTTCCTGTTTCTCGTATTTTCAGAATAGCGCATATATGACCGCTATATGACAAGGACTAAGATCGTCATTGAACAAGCAGTGATAAAAACGGCAACGGGATATGTATATTCGGTAGCTATCTAGAACCGCCGAGTAGACTTCATCCACTCGCCACCCGAATATTCGGGTCCCTGCACTACTATAATGCTGTAATTATGCACACAAGCATATCTATCACAGAGTCGCGTAGTTATCTTCTTGCATACAATCGGACTCTACTCTACCTACTTTCTCCGTGTGTCGATACCGTAATCTCCATACATAGTACCCCTGCAAGTTATCGTCGCATTCAACCCCGGGAGAGAAGAACTCGCGTGCGACGCTTACAAAGTTACCGGCATTTCGGAATGCGAGGTGCTTAGAGGCTAGACCTGGCGCTGCGTCCGACACTGCCGTACCTGCAGAAAGCCAAGCTAACGGTAATTCCCAGGACTTGATGGATTATGGCCATACTACTCTACCACCTACGGTGAAACGACCCCTGACGCCTTCGTCGTGGCTGCAGCATCATTGTGATAGAAGTGACGTCTTGCATTCTATAATTATATGATAGGAGAGATTTTTCCTCTATTAGGGGCTGACAAATTGGAAACCGATTGAAGTGATTTCTTTCGAAGTTGACCCCATATTGCAGGGGACGGCATATAAAATATGTTACCACACGAAGTTTAGCGCGCAAATAGAAATACACGATCGAGACTGAATAGGCATATTGCGTGCTCCAACTCGTAAATGAAGGCCATGTCGAGAACGTGGATGAGGCGAATTCGAGGAAGGCAGTGGAGGATCCAGCTTCAAGGGCCTCAAGAATATTAACCGGCCGGATTAGGAGCGGGAAATTCTCTTACATACTAGAATAGCCAAACCGTCATCAGACATCCTTTAGCGACTATAACGATGCAACCTGTGTGCCGGAAAGGCGATTAGTAGTAAATCAGTCAAGGCATCCTCTTGTATGCATAGGGCCGGCGGCAAGCGAAGCAGTACTTGAATCATGGTATGTAGAAGTTCATCCTTGCCAACAATCCCGATTCGAGAAGCTACTCGGCTTTTGAAAACGGAGCAGAAGTCGTTGGCAACCAATGGTTCAAGGCACATGTCACATATGTCGAAGTCTAATGCCTCTACGAGATTCCTCAGAATTGAGGCCACCATCGGCTCCTGACATTCCATCTGCTAGGTCGCCAACGCGTCTTTCGGGTTGATCAGAGACCACTTTTCAAAAGGAGACTCGCCGGCTTCACTGACCAGCTGCTATAATCAAGTTCCTATTAGGAAGTTAACACTAGGGCATGAACTAAGAGTAAGTGGAGTTTGCTGAAGGGCTTTAGGAGAAAGCCCAGGGCACTGAAAATAGGAGCGAACATAAATAGAAAAGTGCCTCCAAGTGAATATCAGAGATTAAAGTCTAACACTGAAGGTTGAATAGATTAGGGGTATAATAGGGGGTCAAAGATCCGATGTGTGATCAGTTAGCTAATTCGATACCTAATCGAATATGCTGTGTGACGAGTGGAGGCTGCAAGGCATGCTCGGCTTTTTTTTTTTCTTTTTTTTTTTTCAAGCTCCCCCCTTGCCCCGTGAACGGGTCTAGAGTGTATGTAGGGCGGGCGCTAATAAAAATATGAAATATTCAGAACTTACAATGAAGCAAGTGTTGTACTAGCTGAGCTACAGTATGGTATTGCGATTGGTCCTTTTCTCTCTCTCGCGTGGTTCAATCTAGGTGGCTGGCTGCTGGCTCTGCAGCTAAGATGGCGAGATCAGCAACCCGGAAGCTGCACGACATACATCATAAGACATACGAATGGTGTCACTCCTCACCGATGTTGCTCTAGCCATCGACACTGGTAGCCGTTGCACTTGAGGGAGGCCACGACGGCACTGTTGTTTGTGCCCCCTTTTTCGCTCCCTACGTCGTAACCGGCGTGTACTCGGTCTTGTCGACTTCAGAGCTGTTTGATGTCCCGGTGCCGATATCCGGCCTCCACTGGGACCTACCATACGGCGATATTGCTATGGACCAAAATAGCGTCATGCCCTGCGGGCGTGTCGGTTACTGTCTCCTGGAAACGAGAGAAGCTGGGGAACGCGGACTTCTCCCGGTACCGCATAGTATCTGCAGCACTAAATGCAATAGTCCGTCTATACTCGCTCTGCTTGTGTCTCGGCACACATCCTCCTCTCCTCGGCTAACCAGGAGACGGGGAGGTAGAAAGCCCAGATCTAGCACGCCCTATCGCCGCATTGCATTGCATGAGATGCACAGAGGTGTGTAGTGTATCTATCTATCTATCTATCTAGATAGGGTGCGTATGAGATGAGATTCGGCGGGTGGCTGGCAAGCATGTTTGCCCGATCTAGATAACTACCTAACCTAAACAGTAAATAAATGGAGGGCGGGATCAGACAGAACAGGGTAAGGCAGGGCCATGGCCATGTGGCTAATACGGTTAATATTGCGTAGGTACAAATACCTACCTTGGTAAGTCTCCTATCTAGTGTAGGGTAGTTTAATTCTCCGATGACAAGAGTTCTAGCGGAGAAGGTAGGGAGCTTAGTTTGGCGGCTTCAAGTCTAAGCGACAAGCTTATCTTCGGGCTGGGCTTGGCAAGGCTTACGATGAAGCTGGCAAACCTTGGGAATATCGCGTGGTAAGAAAACTGTACAATAGGTATGCTGTGTGTTCTATAGAAGCTCGGGATAATAGGAGCCGAAATGGTCTTTACTACCTTTGGTATAGCGCGATCGACTCAGTATTTAGATACAAGGTGCTAGGTAGTGGAAAGACACCTATGCATACCCAACAGAAAGTCGTCGGAGTTCCAGGAGTTCAGAGATTATTGGTAATATTTGAAAGTCTCAATTAACGGCCTAGGTAAATACGCACGTAGGTTAACTATTAAATTTGAGAGCCAGCACAGATCTGGATCTAAAGTACAGTAGAAACTGTACTACGATACAACTATCTAATACTAGATAGCAGTATGAAGGGCAGACCTACATGCCTACTAAAGTTTCAGATCCTTGCTGAGATTTCCCTTTATGGCCAGATTAAGTAGTGCTCCCAAAAGAGGTACACTACCTGCATAGAAACCCCGCCAAACCTATCAGATCGAATTTCAATCGCACTAGCTATTTCCTGCATGTACACTTCTGAAAATAGATTAAACAACCTGTTTCTTTTTCTATTCTTTGTACCCGGACCACTTAGTCCACTGCGTATGTCATCTTTGTTATTGCCCAATCGCTGTGAAATCCATGTACTATTTATTCCAAGCCTGGCTAGATCTCTTCCTTGCATCATGTATTGGTGCTAATATTGAAAAAAGCTTCTGACCGCAATGAGAACAATATTAGTACATTGTTTATCTCACTCTCTACCCAATTACTCATTTTCATTGTTATACCTTGATGCATGTTGCGTAATTGTAGTGTTAGGTCACTACCAACATAGAGAAATAGCAATGTTGTTAAGCACGTCCATTAGTCAACTAGAAGTTGGAGAGCATTGTACGCCCGTACTGACAATAACTGTACTTGGGTACCCTCGCAGCGCTGCACCCGCCATGACACCTAGCCACGTTGCTTGCGCATCTACCTGAATCATCTCGTATTGAGACCAGTGCAGATGCGCACGCCTTACTTCTTTGACAGCTGATTTGCAGATGTTTTCCCACAACCAACAATAACAATTGACAGCCCAGCCTGCATGTTAGAATTACCTAGGTATCATCGGGTGGAATACTGGAACCAGATCAGCCCATATGTACCTCTTTCCTAGGTAGTGAGCTGGTTGTAGAGGCAGGTACCTACTCCATTCGTTCGTATTGTCTTATGACAAGTCGAGCCAGCCAGGCGCTACTTCCCATCTGATGTTTTGTGTGTTTTTTTTATTGGGGATTATTTTTATTTTGTCTTGACCATTATTCTCCAGTTTTTGCCGCTTGCTGGCTGTTGCTACTGGCGTAAGAAGAGTGTCCTACCAGGCTGTCCAGCCCTACCTCACTCGATCTATGATCTATGGTCTCCTGTTATGATCTCCTGTGAGCTGTGTTACCACCTCTGCCTAGCCCATTACACACTACCATTGCTTGAAGAGAGGTCGGGTGCCTGTGTGTTTTTCCTCCCGTGACTCAATCCCATTTACAAACGGGCCGTCCCTCTATGATCTTCTCTCCCCCAGTGTGGGCTGTATTTCATCCATTCGCCCCATTCGGTAGATAATAACGGCAGTCTACGAGTGTTGTGTTCGTGACAAGTCCATTCGTTACGTCGTCTCAGCCACTGCACTGCACTGCACTGCACTCGTCCTGTCGATGCACTCTCGTTCACTCAATCGTTCGCTCGCTTAACTCCTGGTTCCTTCGTTTTTTAGATGCTGAAGACGAGCCACCCTCGGCGCGCCCTCGATCACACCCACCTCATCTCTGTATAATATTTCATGCGCTTAACTTTCAGGCACTTACCCTTTTAGTCCTTTGCGGGGTGAACACAGTGAGCAGCAACCACAAATCCCATATTCCATACCTTAACGGCCTAGGCCAGATCCAACCACAACGCTCTCGGTCAGCGCTGAATGGTAGCGCAACAGTCAAGCATCCACAACCACAACCCGGCTGTCCAAACACCAGCAGAAGACCCGTCCAGCCAAGACATTTGGAGTATATCGGGATATTTCCTTTGTTCCCTGCCACTACACCTGGAGCAGGTTGCCGCCCTGCTTGTCAGATACAGATACAACGGTACTTTTTCTCTCGCTGAGACGTCTTATTTGCACCGCCGATCTGATCCGCCGGGCCTGGCTCAACGGTCACCCGGCCCTGTGTCCGCTAGTCACTGCTGCAGCTCCTCCACCTGCTGCTGTCAACCCACGAGCCGAATCAAGAAACATCGAGCGTAATTGACAAGTAGGAGGAAAATAGCACGCAATTCATATTGGAAGTCCCATCTGCCACCGTTGTACGCGTAATCGGCAAATATGAGGAAAGTCCACAGGTCGGGTCCCGACCCGCCAGCACCGCATTCGCGATCGGACAGCTTTGTTCGCATGCTGGAGCTGGAGAAAATGTGCAAGGTATGATATTCCCCCCCGGCATGTAACCCACCTCCCTGCCCCCAAATTCGACCACCCATTGCTGTTCCAGAACTGCCTTACCCCTACCCTCACCCCTTCCTACGTCCCGATTCGCCATTGCTGACAAGGCCCTATTTTACCACATATTATAGATGAAGCGCATCCAGCAAGATTATGGCTCCTCGACTTCGACGTACAACCCGTCACGGGCTAGTTTCCCCTCAGTCACTGCCAATCCTGCTGCCCCTCGGTCTCGGCGCGCGAGTGATTATCCTCCGCTCTCCCACCAGACCCAGATAATGAAGGCTGTTCGCCGGAGCGCTGCTCTGCCGTCACTCTCTCTTTCTATCCCTCCATCGCCAACCCAGGCGATGACTATGAGGTCAGAGGGGTCCGTTGAAGAACTCTCACTTGCGAAAGAAGAACGTGCCAAAACAGTCACCTTCTCCGAGCCCGAGGACGAGGAGCTCTCAGACAATTCCTCTATCTGCCAATCCCCTAGCTGGGAGCAGTACGGCCAAAAGAAGAAGAAGAAGCCGAAGAAGGGATCTAATCAGAAAAACGCCAAGAAAGCGGAAGACACCGCCTCCAAAAGGAAAAGCAATCGTTTAACTAAATCTGCCCCAATCGATCCGCTCACGGCAAGACCACTAACATCATCGGATCGTTCAATTTCAGCTCCCGACCTAGGCCTCTCTGCGCAATCCAACAGAATGGATTCTCATTCTTTGATGGCTGAAGCGCAAGTCGCATTGGGCAAGCACCGGACACCAAGGAACGACCCAGGCTCGACTGCCAATGGGAAGCCGAAGAGCAGGGGATTCCTTTCCGGGTTTAGGTTACCGCACGGGAACGTGGCTGCTGTGCAGAAGCCGGTGGAGGAGCGGAAAGGGGCTGAAAATACTGTTGGCGAAAACGAACCTCTGCGCAGTATCCAATACGAGACATTGCCAGTGCAGCAGCCAAACGTGGCTCGGCTTGCGGTTAATCAAAACACCTCGAAGCCGAAGAAGGCGCCATCAATCCGATCAGTGATCTCAACCTCAGATCATTCTCTCTCTTCTCAAGAGAAAAGGAATTCGGGGGCACATACATCTACTAGCTCCGGCCACGGTCGCTCACAATCGTTACTTTCATCAACGTTAAATAAACTCAGAGGACCTTCTTACTTGTATTATCAACCTTCAGGAGATGAGTCTGTTGGCGACCCGTCCAAGCACGCCGATAACTTACAAGACATCAATGCCTTGCATGGCGATCCTCTAGGCGGACTAGACGGCCAGAACGGGGATTCCCTTGGGGAAAAAAATCTATCGAGTCTTGAGCACGGACAACAGCCGTTTGATTTCTCTTTCCCCCCAAAGTACAAGAGAGCAAATACAGAACCAGGACCGGATATCGCACCTCGAGGACGTCAGCCACGGCCTCGTAAGGTGGAGACTCAACCGCCAAGCTTTGAACAAGGAATTACTGTGTTGAGGCCCCCTGTCAGCCGACGCGTTCAAATCGAGGCCCCCAAGGTTCCGACCCAAGATACTGTGATGGCACTAGTTACAGCTCAAGAGAAACGGTCTCAGGCGGCGCGTGTATCTCAACAGGCCAGATCAAATATCACTAGCAGTAAACAGGTGCTAGAGCCAATGAAGAGTCACCAAAGCGGCAGGACAGAGTTTGACGGGAAACGCACCGTTCCTCGAAACCAGAGGGGCGACATGCATCGGCACAGAAATGAATACGGCCCCTCTAGAAATGTGTCTAGTACGGAACTGCTGAATGAGGAAGAAGAAATAGCAGCGAAGTCTAACCGAAACGACAGGCTGAATGTGCGTGATGGACACGTTCCAGAGGATGACGAGGTTTCCATCGGAACGTATGCTTCGACGATCCGTCCCATATCTCAGAGCCATGAGGTTACCCCAGGGGAGAATAGAAGACAGCAAAAACTCTCTCGCACAGATAGCCCAGAGCCTCATGACCAAGAAGTGGCACCTGCAGGAATGGGGATGGGAACGAGGACAGAAAGAGTCATTGAGAATCCTGTTGATGATCTCATCACATTTGAGAGAGATGTGCCGGATACATTGCAGCAACCATTGCAGCCACATCGAGAGGTTGACTATTTCGCATCCTTTAGCGACTCGTACCTACCACCATTAGTTGATTTGCGTTCTTCTCATAATGGTAAAGTTACGTCTCCACGATTTCCACCGTCCGAGGAATCGGATGGAGAGGATGGGCAAGGTGTCATCCATGACCGCCTCGAAAATGTCCGTACCAAGCGAGCAGCGGTAGCAGATAGAGGGGAGCAAAAAGCCTCCCATGCAATTAGCTCACTTCTAAACTCTAGCAAATCCTCGGATGAACAAAAGCTGAAGAGCTCGCCTGCAGTCTCCACTCAATACTCTGATAGTGATGTCCCCGCATTTGAACGGCTTGGTTTGTCATCTAAAGCTGCGAAGATCCTATCAGGAGCCGAAACAGCGAGCACATCCACAGCCCATTCTCAGCAAACCGACCCGAGTCGTGCAACTTCAGAACGATCATCTTCCTCAACTTGTGATGATTCACCGCCGTCACCATCCTCGGCTACCACACCTGATAGCTCACGACCGCAGTCACGAAAAGGAGTAACAATCTCACAACAAGAATCGTCACAGATCACATTGCAGAACCCCACAGCGCGAGCTGAAGGTGGAGTACCCCACAAGAACTTTCAGGACGTCTTAAGGGAGCGCTCTGAAGAAAGAACGCTGCGAAGAGTAGGAATAGACCTAAACGCGGATGGTGGCAGCTGGAACGAAGCGGCAACTACCCTAAATTTTGACCAACAGACTACACCCACGCTAACTAGGGTTGGGGGACTGACGGGTAGTCCATCTCTAGTCGCTACGCCGACATCCGTGAGTTTTGCGAATGTGCTAACGCGGGACTTGGAGGAAGAAAGTGAGCAGGCCATACGCCCAAGTCGGCCATTACCGCCGCGGGCACAATCTGCTCTGGATCTTCACTCCACTACTAAGTTCAAACCGAATTCCTCGAGAGTCCAACGACTACATTTGAGGCCAAACGAGGAACTCTCTTCAGTTAGTCTTCCTAGCTCACCACCAGCAGATATGACAGAAGAGATAATGCCTCGGAAGTCGGCATTGAAGATGTCTCGAAACAATAGTTCAAACGGGGCCGAATCGTCAACCGCTATATCAATGGGTGCTGCATACCTACAGGAGGCGCGGAAAGCTGCTCCTGTTGCCACGACGTCCTCATCCCGGGCTCTGCGGCCCCATTTTTTGCAGAAGAATTCATCCGGAAGCATCCGAAGTGCTGTGTCGACGGGAAACCGAGCAGAACCGCTTGCAAAGATGCTCGTAGAATGCTGTAATTGCCACTTCTTCCATGATATGCCTTCACGAGTATACGAATGCATGGCCAAGCCGGACTCGGTTGTGGAAGACAAATCGCTAGGAGTTTCTGCAGCCATCACCACGATGGTCAGGTGCCCGTGGTGTGCACATGGCATGGCCACCCAATGCTGTTCTGGATACGCGGCAGTGGTTTATCTCAAAGAAAAGCTCCACGGGAAGTGAGACCGCTAATAGTTGAAGACCATTCTCGACATTCTCTTGGTGAAGCGCTCATGGTTGTATCGAATGGTGCAAAGCAGTGGCGGCTGACGATCTGATTTCCTACACGTGGCGGAGCTTCGGGCTACTCAGTCAATCTCTTTTCTTTTCCTTTGTTGACATACCATATTAGCACCCAGGCTGGTTCATGCCTGATATCCTCCCAACTGTTTTAGCTGTTTAGCTTGTTCATAGCATTCGATGTTGTTCTCATACATAAGTCATCGGAGGAGTTACGGGGCAGGGGGTTAACCCCTCCATAAAAGTGTACAGTCACACATTTGGTCTTGATATATCATTCGTGACTTGGGAAGAGTACGATAACGCCAGCCCTCATTTTCGCAGCAGGGTGGAGGGAAATGGGGGCACGTGTATAGTAGATAATGAGCCAGAATGTTAGATCAGAGACGCTTTGATTTAGGGGCGTAGCTGGGTCTAGCCTAATGCGATCTATTATTGGTCGAAGAGGATTTTGTCGAGAAGGAATCCCATGAATTAATCCTCGCGCAAAGTTTTGTCAACGATTAATTACCGTACCTAAATATTACACGATACCTTAGAGGTAGGGAGGTAGGTAGTTAGGCAGCTAAGTACCTACGTTCCAAGGAGGCCGAGAACGTCAGCTAGAAGTGGGGACCACCACCTTTCCAGTCAGGCACTTCGCCTTACCTTATTGCGACGGTACACCCCACAGTGACAAGGATTACTCACAGGGGGCAGAGCTTCTCTCCATCGACGTAATACATGCATATCTAGGTAATAGCTGGCACGTATGCACCAGAATATTTCGCGATGATGGCGATATATCAATCATGCTCTACGTAAGTAATTAGGCCCGAAAGCTGAGTGTACTTACAAGCTACATAGCCTGACGGGATAATTACTAGGTAGTTCAATACTCAACCGTCAACGCCTACGTCGATAGTTTGCGCAGCAAATTTCAATAACCCCAGCCTCATCACCGGGGAGATAAACAATCCTCGTTCGTCCACCCATCAACATTCCACTTTCAAACCGCATCACCCTACCAATTTCCGGAGCAACGAGTGCGTGCGGCTTCAATGCGATAATATCCGAAAGACAATAATCATTTTTCCTCCGACGGACAGCCTTACCAAAACCTATAGACCTACCTACCTACCTTTACTGTCCACCGACGCTATCGTTCTATATTGCTCCGTCCCGAGTACAGCCTGTCTAGCTATTTAGTCATGGCATTTAGGGGCGAATCAGCCCGTGGGCCGCCCACAAGATCACCCATGCGCCATATCTCGGTTGACAATGTCCTTCAATACGCTTCTGAGATCCCCTCTGGCCAGCCACGTATCCTACCACCGCGAGGGCCTCGGGGCATCGCTGGTATTCGCCGTGTAAGCGGTGGTGGGCTGCCGAATCTTGCGTCGCGCGCCGGACAGCACAATATGCCTTCGAGAACTACACGAATAAGCGAGAAACTAGTGCTGCTCCCCGAGACCCCAGACGAACCCGAGGAGGAAGATAATGACAGGATACCACTAGAAAGCGAGGATAGACCTCTGAATGACGAAGAACGCGATGTACTACGAAAAAGAGGGGGTCTTCGGGGGAAGAGCTACGCCGAACGTCTTCCCAAGTTCGAACGGGCTGAGAAGCTGGCGCGACTGACGGCCTACTGCACCGCGCAGTCTTACAAGATGAAATCTACTTCCGAATTCCTGCGCAAAAAGCACGACGCCAAGACCAAGCTCTACGATGATTGTCTCTACACTGTCTATCACACCCCTCTGCTTCCCGGTGTCGACGGCTACCGCGTGCGGAGCCGGCCCATACTGAAAAGCCCTGGTACTGGGAAGACTGTGCTCGATCTCGAGATAGAGCGAAGTGAACAACGAGACGAGCATATGGGCTACTACGACGAATATGGATACAGTGAACAAGGTGCAAGTCCTAGTAATGGCGATGGCGACAATCGCCGATACGCGGGTGAAACAGAGGGAAATACTAATAATAGCCACCCAGACACTGAACACGTGGGTCATATGAAAAGGGTTGCTTCTGATGCGAAACAATTTGCCGAGATGTTCATCTTTTCTTATGGCGTTGTGGTGTTCTGGAATTTCACGGAGCAACAGGAGAAGGCTATTCTGGCTGATATCACTTTTGCCGAGAGCGAGACCGGGGTGTCGCTTGTCACACGCCCCCTCGAGCAAGGCGACTTCGAGACCGAAGAGTTCCATTTTGAATACAACGATGACGTCAAACGGCCACGCATTTTCAACGACATGATCACCTTGTTGCCGAGATCCGATCACATGGTTCGACTGACCATCAGCCATGCCATAGCTCAGAGCACGAAGCTTTGTTTCTTCGAGGAACGAATGTCGGAGACGCTAGCGGACGCCCAGCATGTGCCGAAACGGCTCGCTTTAACCGGGCAGCTAAACATGACGCGAACAGAGATCGTCAAGATCCTCGGGCGCTTATTCAAGAGTCGCGTTGAGATCAACCTTTGTACGTAAAAGACTCCTTTTTTTGGCATGCTCGTCGTCGATCCACTATCTTCTGACATCCTCGCAGCGTCTAATATCCTCGATGTGCCTAACTTCTTCTGGGACTCTGAGCCCACACTACACCCCCTGTATGTCGCCATTCGCGACTACCTAGAAATCGACCCGCGCACCAAGGTGCTTAACGAGCGATGCCGTGTCTTTTTAGACCTTGCTGAGATACTCTCCGACTCGGTTGCTGATTCGAAAATGAGCGCCATCACGTGGATTATCATCATTCTCATTGTCGTTAGTATCCTGGTCACGGTCACTGAGGTTGTGTTACGGTTCACGATATTATCTAAAGAAAGAAGTAACAACAGTGGCGGAGTCGTCTCTCCCGGTACATTAGACGGATTGCCGTCTATATTGTCTCGGTCCAACTATACGTTGGAGGAATTAAGATCATGGGGGGCCAGCTTGAGCGACCAGGAGCGGAGAGTGATCTGCGGCTCCGAGTTTGTCGGTATTACGTATGCGGGAGTTTGAGGGCGGTAGTCACAAAACGGGAGTCTATTCGTTGGCGGAGTGATAAAGAAAAAAAACCTGGGTTTGGCGTTGGGAGACGGAGCATTTTATACCCGGCATTGGGAACTCCGCGATTGGAAAACTTTTGCGTGCTTTAGACGTTTCGCGGGCATCTCACGGGCACCCCTGTCTTTGAGTGTATGATAAATTCAGGCTCGTGAAAAAATTAGGTCGGAGTCTTTGACATATTGGTGCCATCATAACATCTTGTGAGTGTTGATGGATGTTAGATTATGAGGATCGCATTGGGCCTATAATGCAGAAGGGGCTCGTCCGTCGGGGGCGATCCCAAAAAGTTCGATAATGTGTATTTCGCCCTACAGCTAACGGATCGCATTTAGGACCAGGCTAATGCGTATAACCTAAACCTATAATACTTGTAATGCAAGCCTACACTTCAATGCTAGTGTGAATGGATGACTTTGAGTCTCACTTGACTAAAGACGCTCTAGCAACTCGAATAAACTAAAAAGATTATAACATTGTTATCTAGTATTGATAGTTATGAACCCCGAGGAAAGTAGTCAGTGCAATAGAGCTTAGACTATACAAATAGTAGTATGCCTTACATACATTAACCATGCCCCGATATCTACCTCACGACCTATTCCATCTGCAATGCCCCGGATAACATACAAGCGTAACGTTTGATATCTCACTCGAAATACTAGGCGTGACTTCTCTACTATCATTATACCGAGTACCTTGCAACTATTGTATTCATTTGTTATCTCACTACTATGTTAATATGACACATGCACTTTATGCTAGATCGAGATAGCGACTCAGGCAAACTATAGATAGATCTCACTTTACACACGGCATGCAGTATGGCGTAAGATATGTTATATCGAGGTGACAGAGATTGAGATAGGAACACCCGCGCAGCATCGAGCTGGGTAGGCGGGGAAACGAGCTGTTTGAACTTTGGCCTTGATCCGGATGTTTTCGATTCCCCTATGGCAGTGCAACAGCCCATCGATAGTACCATGAGCTCTCAAATAATAATATAGTATATAGGATCTACAGGGAGATGTCTATCTAATAGAATGTGAATTATATAGTTGGGTGTAGTTCGCTTTTCTTCAAGTCCTGTTCAAGTTATATACTTACATAATCACGTGATAGATACTTAGTTGTACATACAGTGTCTTTTCAAGTCATACTATGAAATGACACCGTACATGTACCTAGCACCCTGTCGTCACAGCACTATTCCAACTACAGAGAGAAAGAGCCAGCAACAGAGGCTGCCTGGTGCAGTCTCAACTTTCATCAACTACTTCCTTAATCTAATGCAGCTTTTCATCTTCACTTCTCCCACTTTTCATTTTGCTTTGCTGCACTCACGCTGATACACGTCATCCGTCGTTGGTACAATAATGGAGCCGCCGCCCAAATGGTATCCTCTACCTAACTTCCCGGGGTCACCGGCTCTATTAGTGTCTGCCAGCTTTGGCAAGTCGTCGTACACACTTCACGTCACCGACCTAGCCAACGTATGGGCGGAAAAGCTTGACCGAAGGGGAATCCTCTTTCGGAGCCTCCAGGAGAACACAAGCATCGATCTAGTCGATGCCGACCCCGAGCAGTGGGCAGTGTTCTTATCCAAGCTTCAGGCCGCACTTGATCCCTCATCATCGGACCATGGTCTTACCAGCCTCAGCATAGCCGCTGATTCCCAGTCCAACCATCAAGATGGCATAACACTGCGCATCACCTGCGAACTCCCGAAGCCCCTAGACCCTCTTAAATGGCCAGTGCACCTACTTAAGTGCCCACCTGCCTCACTCGCTTCAGAGCTTGTACTACCCCTCATACAAGAGCACTATACGCAACGCTGTGAGATTGAAGACCTCATGAACCAGCTCAAAGAGAAAGATGCTCTCATCACAAAGTTGCTCGATAAACTAAATACGATGCACACTCCCTTAGAACTCATCTTCAACTCGCTTTCGGCTAAACAAGCGACTAGTAGAGCGGCCGCCGAGGAGAGGATCAAGGGGCTTGCGCCTTTCAACGAGGGAAATTGGAGGTCAAAACACAGTATCGAAAGCCCAAAAGACGCCTCAGCTTTGTTGCGTAGCGTATTTAGTGATTCCAGTTTCGGTCGCGCAATCAGTACGGATCTAGGTGTGTCTGATACACTGAACAATTGGTGGACCGACCTCGGCTCTGGATTCCGTGCTGCATCTAAATCCGAAATTACTGCGCCACGTCAGGGGGCCAGGGAGAAAGAGCGCATCAGCCAGGATTCCCATGAGGTTATAGATAATGACGACTTCCAAGTACAAGTCACGCCAACGCGCCCCCCGCCGCGATCCCCCCCTAGCGGAAAATCGACAGAAGGCAAGGCAATACATGAGGCGACTGAAAGTGACGGATCTGATGCCCCCGATGATCATCCAAATCGACCACAAAATAAGTCTCGTCCGAAGATAGGAACACTTGGTAAATCGAAAACAGCTACTCAACATCACTCCCCTAGCCAATCATCTCGAACGTTACGCACGGACGAAGATGACACCGCATCTGACTCTGAGGATGCAAAGCAACCTACACCGTCGAAGCACACTAGGAAATCCAGCACTCGCCTAGGGACAATTGGAAAGTCCAGGGAATCGCCACAGGCAAAGGCTGCGGCAGACAAAGCAGAACCGTCTACTGAAGCCAATGACGAGACAGCCTCCGGGTCAGATTCTGATGGTGGCGGTTCACCAAAGCGTCGACAATCTCCAAAGGCGGCTCCGACGACACCCCGAAAAGGGACAATCGGCCGAATAGGAGGGAAATCTAACGATAAAACCAGCCCCCAAGGCCAAAAGAACTCCCCATCTGGCACTACGAGCGATGGTCCTGCATCGCCAAAGAAGCCAGAGGCCCGGAAGATAGGCGCCATAGGGAGGAAACCCAACCCAGAATTCAAGAGAGCACACTCCGACGTCCCAGCGGAGCCGCAGGAACCGGAGACCGACGAACAGAAAGCTGAGCGGAAACGTGCCGAATTGGCTAAGGAACTGAATCGACAAAGCGCAGTCCCAGCGAGGAAAAAGAGAAAGTTCTGAGCGAAGCCCGTCGCAGGGGTGCCTATTGCCGCTTGTGCGAATTCGTTGGCGATGTTGCGGGAGCAACTCATCAGTTACCTATTATAATACCCTGACCGTGCTTATATAATTGCTTCCCAAGGGAACAAATTGCTTAACCCTACGAGCTATCTATACCAGCACATCTTAGTCACATATTCGACAGGATGGTTGCTTTTGAATTCGCATATAGCTTTACTGTCGAGAGTGCCACAATACAATAATTCCTTCCCTTAACCAGTCCTTTTAGACTCTGACATGTCTAAATCGATTCGTCGTGATCCCTCTAAATCTTGCGCCCCTCCTCTCTTTGCCGAGCACGCCTCGAACCTACTTTCCGTATCGAGCATTTCTACATACTTGCCTTCGTCACAGGGCCTCACTTGGATCTGCCAAACATTTCATATCTCATAGCAGCATTGGAACCTTCGCCTTGCACCTATCTATATTTATACCCCTTGAATGGAATTAGAGACGGAATAGAGCATAGGGGTATGCTTCCCCGGGTGTAGTAAGTAAAGTGCGACGTATTTCTTTCCTACAGGGACGGTGGAGTAGGCACGTATTTTCGAGGTAACTACCTAACCTTACCGGTTCCGTCGACTGTAGATAACATTGCCCTCCATGAGAGCTTTCTTTGCTTCCAGAAGCCGGCCACATTCAGCTGACAAAGATGCCTAGGTCAAATCAACTGAGATATATTATTTCCTAAATAGGAAACTCCTTCTTCCTATTCAGACATAGCGAGTGGCATTTCAGTTCTTAACAAAGGACCAGCTGGTCGCAGTTGGCCGCTATCTATTATAGAATTCATAGGCTATGTCGACTAGCTTCGGGGGATCGGACCCGCGGGAGCGAAGCTTGAAAAGTCTCAGGACCCTCGCCACTCACTCGTGGTGTACATACGTCTCCTATCCACCTGTTTGATGACTTAACGAGTACAATACAACTAGATAGACAGTGATTAATATACCCCGTTCCTCATATGTCGGCACCAGAATCCATCAGGGCACGACGGCAGCGTCTCGCGTCAGTGCCTCGAGCAGTATGGTCCCACGGCCCCGGATGCCCGGCAAGATGTTATGAACGACCTGGGCTAACGTGTGCTACAGTGTGAACCATGCAAAATACGTAAGGTGGGCAAGCCGCATTTCACAACCTAATGGATATCTAGCCTACCTAGCTGACTGATTTGGTAGATTCGATGTGATCGGTCTGAACCTTGTTCGAACTGCCGAACCTCAGGTATCGCCTGCGAGCAGCCTACTCCCAGACCGGATGCTGGCTCCAAGGCAGCCGATAGAATAACGCAGCTGTGGGTTCACCGTTCCTATTGTAGTTATGTTAGAATTATCTATTTATCAAGTTAGGGAGGATCAAATTGCGCGACTAGAAGACCGGCTTTATACAGTCGAGCATCAACGTCAAGATCCAGCAGCTACACCTGTACCATCAAGGCCTATTCTAGTTTCAACTTCCATTGCTACAGAACATGAACCACGAGCTTCCTCATTGGCCTCTAACAACTTATACCAAGGGAGCTCTTCCTTCGCACACATTTCTGCCGAAGCAACCGAAGCCGTACAAACCTCAACCCTTTCCAGCGTCTCAGACACACCACAGAATATTGATGAATCGTTTCATGACTTGAATGCTTTAATTCAAATTAAGAGTACAGGTTCATCTTTGAGTGATCACTATTTCTCTCCCGCGCCTTCCAGGTAGCTTACCTCTTTACGAGAGGCCCTTCCAGTTACCCTGGTCGTTTCGATCCTACGGACCCTCAAAGGTATCTTCCATCTCCCACTCAGCGCGTCTCATTTCTGACCAATATAGAACATGGCTCGGTATTTCTGCACGGATATATGATCTCGGATATCACGCTCATTGAAGAAGATATTTGTCGGAGGGTTTGTTTCCCTACCAACCCAGTATCTACTGGTCTTGTTACTTCGATACACGGGCTACTTCACGTCCTCCTGCGGGAATGCCTGACTCTCGGTAACCAATTAAGCAAGGAGTATGATCTCAAGACATACATCGCTCGCTGCGAGCACAACTTCAACGTTGGCATTGAAACATACGATATCCTAGCTGTCCCTTGTTTTGAGAACGTGTTGTCCTTAACAATAGGCGTAAGTGAGCTAGCTACCTTAATTCCAGAATATTCGCGTATTTTAATCCCTTTACTATTAAAATAGGTCATCAAAGCGCAGAATGAGGCTAAGCTATTTCTGGCTTGCACTCTTGCCTCCGCCGCTGCTAGCCACTGCCACATCTTGGGTTACCATCGCGAGAAGCTATACCAAGGTGACCACACTGAAGTTTCTCATACAAAGCGGAGGTTATTCTGGAGTCTTTATGCGTTTGATAAGAATATGTCTCTACTTCTCGGCCGCAGCTCCAGTTTCCAAGATATAGAGATTGACGCACATTATCCTCCCCTGTCTGTTGATAAAGGGCGAAGGCCCTGGGATGAATGGTTCCATTTGGCTATCAGACTCGCTAAAGTACAAGGACAGATATATGACAGGTTGTATTCAGCTGTCGGTATGCAAATGGAAGTGAGTGAGCGTAAGAATCATATTGAGAGCCTTGAAATCATCTTACAGCGTTGGCGCACTGATCTAGAACAGGTAAGCCAAACGGCTGACAGCCCTACTAGGGGTTAAATCGTGTGCTGACACTCCACGACAAGATTGATAGCACTCACGTGAATTACCCCCAAGTATTTAGCTTGTCTCGCACGCACTGGGATATCATGTACTATTCGACGTTAACTTGTCTTTTGAGAGCGTCAGCAACCCCTACATCCAGCGGTGAAATCAGCTCCCAGTGTTTTCAAGCCGCTCGACAGAGTCTGAAAAGTCATCTTTTTTGCTTCTCTGGATACAGTTCGTCGAACATGCTCTCAGATGCGGACTTTGCAAATTGGTAAGCGCCTCTCGTGTAACAACTTGCCGAACTAGCCATTGACAATTCTAGGGTGTTATACACATCTTCTTTCACTCCTTTCATTGTGATCTTCCTCCATGCTATTGCGACAACAAGTTTCGAAGACTTGGATCTTCTAGATCAGGTTGTCGAGATGCTGAGAAACACTCGCCAGGCGGGCAAATCATTTGAACGACTGCACGAACTTTGTGCCACGTTCGCGCGATTGGCAAGACGCTTGGTGGAAGGAGCACAACCCTGTGTGGGAGCTTACAAGCAGGGCTCCGATTCATTGCAGATCCCTGAGGATGCCGGTCAGATGCCGATGTACTGGCTGGAATCGCTCCAGAGCCCAGGCATGATATCTGATGAATTTGTCGATGTACGGAATGTCGACATCTCTACCATTTTTGCTGATTGGATGAATGGGCAACCTGCCGTAGCCAACATGTCCGATGTTAATTTTGGGGATTTATCATAACGCTGTCGATGTGTAAATCAAAGTAAGATATATTTAATTCCATATTCAAGCTTATAGTGTCCCTAGTGTTACTTCGTAACAAATCATCAAGCTTGCGCCACGGTAGCATTGAACCTAATTTTCGGCGCTGGTTGTGTCTTAGTTTGCCTCCCCTTACTAACTGTCACGAACCGTATGGTAGAGGTGGGTAATGACTGTTGTTGTTGTGCGGGGTTCTTATAGGCTGTCTCGCTGACTAGCTAACTATCTATAGGGGCAACTCTCTTTTTCTATGTGATATTAATTCTATCTCTAAGGGCAGGCCGTACCTAGGTCTGATCACTAGGTTCAGCAAAGGGCTTGAACACTTTGGCTGTGCCCGCAACGCTATTTTTTGTTTTATCTGGAGATCTATAGGGACCGCTAAGCAGGACTATTTGGAAAGAACTAAGCTCGAGGCATCATACAATGTCTCTCCTAAGCACTAAAATTATTCCAAACGGCATCATTCTCTAAAATTGTCATGTCATCCGTCCGCAGCATGACCATAACCTCAACGACTTCGCCAGTCGCAGCTCCCTTCTTTCTAGGCAAGACAATTCCAACACCATCAGCCGGCGAACATGGAATTCGAATGAAATCCGGCCGCCCGAGCCCCTCGCCAAATGTCGTGTCATACAAGTCAAGATCAGCCCAGCTAGTGATCGTCAAGTCCCGAGAGCCGAACAGGTCCCATCCGACGAACACGGTTCTGTAATCCTCCATACGCTCTACTAGGCTGTAGACCCTCGCAATATGCCGGGAGTTGATTTTCGCGGGAGATTGTGACTGTGCAACTAGAGCACAGGTTTTGGCGAACGAAGCCGGCGATTCAGGCACGGAAGAAGTGAGACCAGAGACGGCGGATTAAGCTAGCGAATACATGATGATATTTCCCAAGTAAGGATCTTCGGGCGATGAGAACTCGGCGCCGAGGCGTCGTCGGCCGTTGACGGCCATGGCGAGCTGGCTGCTTTCTTGTGCGAAATCTGGGCGACGCTGTGCGCGAGCACGTGTGATGGCAGACCATACCAGTGCACACACCAGAGTGTTTGTGCTTAGCGAGTCAGGGAGGTGCTCCTGTAGGCGTCCCTTATGAGCGTTGATCTGGGCGATGGATAGGGTGAATATTTTGCATGAACAGGGAGGAAACTCCGTAGGAAACGCGGGAGACATCCGAGAATATTCCGGGTGTAATTTAAATAGGTCATCTACAGTCTGGGGAGAGACGGCCTGAAGATCAGATTCGAGTGCGCTCGTGAGGCGAGCGGGTCTGCTACTAGACTGAACTGTCTGTAATGGAGCTAATCCCGCGGTGTACTGGGCCCAAAGCCTCACAATTTCCGCAAACCCAGTTGCGTCAACGGCGTTATGATGAATGGAGACGCATAAGCCTACTCCTTTGCCACCTGCGAACCTAAATAGGCTTGCGCCGAAAATAGGAGCCCCTTTTTCAAAAAGTTCCTCGTCGATCATCTGGGGGACTGGCCAGACAGCCGTAGGAATTGCGTCTGGGGGTAGACCCAAAGCCGATAGGGTCTCGTAAGAAGCTTCCACTGTTCCCTTATCCATCAGCGTAGGGCTGGGGTCGTTCAGGCTATATTGGATCTCCAGACCACGTCCCTGCTCCTTATTCGCAGTCGTGGGACATACTCGACCTGATAGCCATGGTACTGAGACAGGGCGGGTGATCTGACCAGGGGTCAGGTCGATTACATAAGGAGGACCTAGCTGAAAAATTCGTTGATTTCCTGTATAAATAGCCTAGCCCCTAGCCTTGATTTCAGCTAGAGATTCACCACCTACGGATAATACACACTCCTTTTCTTCTGTTTTTCCTGACTTCTTTCATATGTTAAATCTCTAGATGGCTAAAAGAATGACGCTGGTCAGGCCTCTAGAGTACGCTCAGAATGACACCCTGAGTCGTTTCAGTACTACCTTGGCGAGGTTGTCGAGGCCGTTCTGGAGGCTTTGAGGAATTGAAGGGTCCGTTTGCGTCGTTCGGAAGGTGAATACTGCCGTGATATATGTCCGGAGCATGAGTAGATCTAGCGGACTTAGCCACCATGAGGCCGAGGACGTTGCCATATTGTAGGTAATCAACTGCTTCAATGTTTTAAGAGATGAAAGTGTAACCTAGATGGGAAGCTTTGTTTGATGCGAAATCAAAGTTAGTTTGTTTAGAGCGAGAAGAGCTGCGTTTAATATATATATATATATACCTACCTTCCTATAACTCTCTGATATCATCGATCTTGTCGTGCGGCCGCGGGTCCGTGGACCCGGGACCCCGAGCGAGTATCAACGCTCCTGCAACCCGACCCACTTAGTCATTGGTAGCTCGTTATTAGAAAGACTGTGGCCAAGTATTCACATTAAGTGAAAGAAATATCTCTTGATAATTATTGAACGAATGTTCTCAAATACTATGAGCCTTCTCGAATCCTATCCTTGCCCTAACGATGTGGACGACTATAGAAAGGGAATGATCTTCATCATGATCAGCCACACCCTCAGCAGCCCGAGCATTCCTGAACCCAAAAAGGTAAGGGATGCCCATGTTGGGACCTATTGGTTAAATACCAGAGTTTCGAGTCTTCCAAGTCTCCAAGCTTGTTTAGGAACTGGCTCTTTTTGAGTTTTATCTTCTCGCAGCCGTCCTCGAAACCCGTTGTATCTACAGCTTGGCGCCAAGCTATAGAATTCTTTGTATCGGCGGCTACGATGCGGGGCCGCTGGCGAGCATCTTCAGGATCTGGCACGAGATCTTGGAGAACCGGGGTCTTTAACGCTTCACAGACAGCCTGTGTGGATGCATGAATTTCTTCAAGATATTTTTTGGCCTGCAAATTGTCTCGTTGGAGTGTTGCCTCCTTCGACGCAACATCCATTGTGGTATGCAATGCACGTAGCGCCTTCTTGAGCTCATTTTTCGCAACATCACTCAGTCTATCAAGCAGCGAGCCAGATGTAAAGATAAACCTTTCGAAGCCTTCCAGGCGGCGGGCCTTCAGTACTAGAGCCTCTATATCAATTCCCATCACTTGGTTCGGAGGGGCAGTTCTGAGCCAGTCGGCAATCTCTTGTCCTTTTGGGTCGCCCGAGAGGGATATCAACATCATCATGTAACTGGAGGGCTTTCCCATGTAACCTTCCGGTATCCGCTTGGCGACTTTCTTTAACATTATACCCGCAGGAGTTTTGCCGACAAAATCGTGGAAGACTGGGGTTTCTGTACCAACGGCTTAATAAATGTGACCAGCTAAGGCGAAGAATTGATTCTATCCTACCCGTAACCAAAACATTCTCTCTGATTCTATCAGCAAGTTTACTAGCATAGATACCTTTATCTGCATAAGGCATTAGTTCTTTTATGAGCACCCTCGTAAATGATCTACCACTTGGGCCCACGGTGTCGGAATTTTTAGCACATGCTGCGATCATCTCGAATCTACCAGACTCCTTAACTCCTGTGGCAATCGACGCAGCATTGCAACAATCAAGAAGCAAGAGAACATCGCACGTTGCATTGAAAAAAGATTGTTGCGCTATGTGCCAAGACAGAGTTGGGCCACCCTCTTCAACCCTGGGCATATTCCGAGTTAGTTGGTTAATCTACGGCTCGGAGATAGAGCATGTTGTAAACAGAACGTACGCTGCCCACCTAGCATGGCCTTTCTCGTCTTCGTCACAATGTCCAGTGTAGTAGATAATCAGAAGCGCGCCTTTATCTAGTTGTCGAACGTTGGTTCTTAGTTGCTCATAGAGTTGATCTGTCTGTGTCCCATCTCCCGGTATTTCAAAGCGTGATACTTCGTAGTGGAATCGATCTCTGAAGAGCCGCGATAGACTTGCTATCTCCTTCTCCGGGTTGAGGTCGTTCTCAACCCAGGAGAGCATCAACACCTTGACAGCGGTATATGGATTTTTCTCCGGAAAGTACTGGCCAATGGTATCTCGATATGACTTTATGATCTCTTCTTCGGGCTCCATGCCTAATTTTATTATGGTACTAGCAATGCGTGAGCGAAGGGTCGTTTAGGGCGATTAGTGAAAGACCATACAGTATGAGTAGATGGAAGAATACCACAGCTCGAAACGCAGAACCTCGCGTACGCAGGAGTCAGTCTGGCCCCGAACCCCGCACGTGGCTTGGATTCATCGGCCACGGCCATGGCGACAGCGAATTATGGAGTGCCACACTGCTTCATGTCGCTTATATCTACAGTTGCTTTGCAGAGGGTGGCTGCCTACTTGACCGCCTTATAAGTCTGATCCGCGACCGTGTGCTCTCTACCACCTTCCTCAACTATGAATATATCGTAAGCTTGATTCCATGATATAGAAAAGCCGCCTAACTTGGTGCCTTGCCATCTAAACGTGGCTGTATCTCGCAATGGGACCTAGTAAAAATCCACGTCGGCGAACCAAGCCTGACGAGCCTGAAGAGAGCGACGAAGTGAGCAGTGCCGCTTCCACTTTAATCAACATACCTGGCTAATTATAGATGCTACTCAAAGGGAATTTTCGAGTCTGCTGGGGAGGCAAAAGAGAAGTTCCGTAGCCGTGTCAAGGAATATAAGGATCGGAACGAGGTATTACCTATTACTAAGATGCCCAGCGACGGCAAATTTGATTAACTAAGAGAAGGAATTAGTTCCCAATAGTACCATTGTACTCTGTTGGGGAAATCGTCTATCTTCCGTCGCCAGGGCGGGCGCAGCAGCCCGCAGGACCGTACGTGGTTGTGTCAGTCAGCGCCGAGAGATACTACACGATCAAACAAGCAGACAATGGCCAATTGTATTCGCATGCTGTTGCAGAATCGCAGCTTCTGATTCCTACCAGATGATTGGCTAGTAAAGACGCACTAAGGGAGGACGCTAGACTACTTAGGATAAGTACCTAGATACTTCTTAGTCTACCTAAGGCATCAAACCAGTGCTATATAGACCTATGCACTGTAAGACATACTGTGGAAAGGGAAAAGGCATTCTCGCAAGAAAAGCACCACTTGCTTTAGGACTTCAACTACAGTACCTATCTCCATCAAATCCTTCGTTCAATTATTTTTGAGCCAAAATCACTATGTCGACACCTAACGGTTTTACCCGAAGAATTAGGCGTAGGTCGAAGCTGTGGACTCTGTCAATAGAGTGCTATTATCTGTTCGCTGATGTCGGAAAATAGCCAAACTGCAGGGTGCTCACCGTCCATTTGGTCATCAACCCCGCAAAAGTAGGTTCATATAAACCATCGTCTAAACTTGGGCCTGTCATATGTCTGTCTAAACTTCATATAGTCGAGAGCTTTCGCAAAGGATACCCTAGAGTATCTGCATTCATAGATAGTGAACGGAAGTTTGTCATGTTCAGGCATTTTGGGCGACTGCATGCTCGCTTGTTGCTCCATAAGCAAGACCAGCTTGCAGAGATAGAGAGCCGATTGGAGCATCTTGACCAAGAGGAATCGACGGAGTTCTTCTTGGCCTGTAGGAGACAGGACCCATCGCATGAAAGACGTGCTCTCCTGAACGAAGCAGAGAAGAAGCTGAGAGAGTATGGTAGGCATGAAGCATAGCCGGGCAATATCACTGTTGGAACTGATCAATAGCAGATGAATTGATAGTCGCCTATTATCAAAACATCGAACGACCTAAACCAAGCGAATCAAATGTAAGGAGCGTTAGAAATTGGATGGATGGCACGAAGCCTCTTGTGGCTGTGGAGTCAGGGTTTCTGGACGACTGGGACGACTTGCGGTCACCGAGAACCCCAGCAGACCATAGTGGAATCGACGTATTTCTTGGGAACTTGGCAGCTGTTCTTGCTAAAAGGGGGTTTACTAACGTACGTTCATGGGTGGTGCTTGGGGAACCGTATTCTGATGGCCATGCTGACTTGATATTCTTCATTGCATCAGTTGTTTACTCCCCCGGTAAGTGTTGCTTTGGCTCCAACCCCGCTAATTACCATTTAACATGTTTCTGGACACCAAGGACGAACAAGCTAGGTCAGAAGACAAGAACATACTACTCTACAGACAATCACAAATCCTGGCTGTGTCCCGCCTCCTAACAACCATTTTCTCCGTCATGTCCCTCACCATTCCAATTGTGGTTTTATACAATATAGCTACAACAGCGATCCGACTTGTGGTTCTTATTATCTTTATGACAATCTTCTCGTCTATTTCCTGCTGGTTGACAGAGTCGCGCAACTATGAGATCTTGGTGGCCACGGCGGCATATTGTGCTGTGATGGTTGTGTTTGTGGGAAATTTGTAACTGAGACTAAGATTGTGCTACGTGGCTTTGGGTTCTCCCGAAGGAATGAAAATCCGTTTCATCATCCATCAAGGAGCAAACTCTAGCGGGATTGCCCTAAATCACGTGGGAAGCAGGGGCGGTGGCGTCGGGAGTTTCTTGGTAGGCAACATAAACGAGCTACATTGGAGGCCGAGTAGGGAAAAGGGGGGTTAGGTTCCCCTTCAGGAGATATTCGCTTTCCTTGGGTGCTAAGATGGCATTAGTGACCCAGATATGGCTACGCGTAGGACGGACGAGTTTGCGCCCAAGTGAAACTCTCTAAGGCTATTGGATGGATCTAGACCACGAGGGGCGGAAAACATAGTATGTTTTGGAGTGCGTGGAAATGTAACCTAGGACCTTCGGGCCTAAACATAGCGGGGAGGGTCTTGGCTATTAGAAGGAGGCAAATACGACGGATCTTTCGACCACTAAGAGAATTATGAGCAAAATTAAATCTAGTCTCTAGTCTTCGATTACAGATGCTTGTCATAAAAGCCTTCAATCTTTTCGCCGTTAATCCGAGCTTATATCTCAGGACGTACTTTCCATAATAACTGTCTCATGAGGACTAAGCTATATAGAAAGACAGGGAAAAACAAAACTAATCATAATATCTTTTACATCTAGGTATTCATTGAGTTTATGGTCTAAACTGTTAATCTCAGTTGGTGTTCTTTAGTTGCTGTGTAAACCCCTATCTTTAGCTAACGGTGGGAGGTAGAAGGCACTGAAGCCTGGCGAGTACGCATTGATTCCTTTATCACTGCCTATAAATCAAGAACCCCAATGCCCCGAACATACTTTTCAAGTGATGCTTAGATTCAGGCTAAAAATTACCGAGTTTAGGAGTACTTTCATTGTCAATTGGCGTATCGTAAAACAAGTACTAGATTAATAGCTACGGAGAAATATAAGAGTGATTACCTAGGTAGTCACGTAGGAGACTATAGAATTTTAGGATCAGCCATAACCCCAATATGATCATTCCTCACCTAAAAAACATTCCTCAGCCTATTATTATGATTCGGCGACCTCATGAGTCCGCCGTTTCCGTCTACCTATTCTAATTGACGAGAGATGCTGATGTAGTAATCTAGACGGATTCAACAACATGTGGAAGTATGCCTTTGGCACCGTACGTCGTGACTTCAGCCTGTCTCTCAATACCGTTTATTACCATGCGAGATCGTCAATCGCAATCTCTGGTGAGCCTAGCTCTCTGGCGGAACGCCGTACCTCCGGCGGATACTCGTTTTCCGGCTGCTTAGCACCAAATGGCTTAACACTGATTGGATTAGCGGGTGTCATGGCATAAGTGGCTGAACTAATGATGCTAAGACCCGCACGCCTTTCTTCAAAAGATTGATAATTGGGACTATATGATTGGTTAACCCTGCATATGGACTGCACACTAAAATGACGAGGCAACAAGATGCATCTAACTACGGCTTGACATTTCAGTCACGTAGTACACGCTCTGCTTAGCAGCCCATAGCTAATTGAGCCCTTGCATCACAGGTCCTTTTCGCAATATCGAACGTACTCTGACCTCGGTGAATGAATGACAGAGCCAAATTGGGGATTAATCTTAAAAATATGCACTAGGTGCCGGCTCTGGTAATTGCCGAGATCTCGATTCCAATAGAGCATCGATGTGCGGTATCGAATAGCTTAGAGCAGGCCTAGCTTAACTGCTTCTTGACGTATTGTCTTTGTTTACGTTGCGCCACGATGGGATTGTTGGGTGGGGTATCGGAATGCGTAGAGCTGTTATAACAATTAGATATGTTGCGCCGCTGCTTAAAGACCACACTACTCCTCTGCTATAGTCTCTTGTAAGGACTAAATTCCATCCTCTACAACTATTTGCCACCTTCCAAGCACGAAACCATGCGTTTTTCAAAGGCGACTGCTCTTGCTGTTGTAGCCAACGTGGCTCAGGCTCAGCGTCCTGACGACACTTCCATTTGCGACTACTACACAACCGCTCTGCTCAAGGACAACACAGCTGATAACCAGGCAACACTGCTGACGCTCGTAGTTAACACCGTTGTCATCGGAAACTGTGAGCAATTGAATTCTCTCTTCCCACTGTTACGGTTGAGAACTAATCGCTTTGCTTTAGACACGCAGCCTAATGTTGGCGTGAAGGTCGCTGGGATTTTAGCACCAGGCAACTATAATGGAACAGACGTCAACCTCCTGCCATACTTTACCGGAGACCTCGCTTCCAGCAACCGTGGCGGCGACCATGGCGTGTCCGTAAACTTTCTCGACGATGGCGGCGCTGAGCCGCTCAAGAACAACAAGCCCGCAAACACCCAGAGCTCGTCGCAATAGTATGTCAAAAGGCCCCTCCTCTAGAATATCGCTGATTATAACTGGTGTAGTTTCCTACTCACTCATCTATACCAGTTCTTCGGCTCGCTGCTAGGCTGTTCTAAGCAAGGCATGCCGGGGTTTGACGCATACAGCGGCCACGCCTCCATGTATGAGGTGCACAAATTCATGGCCTTGGATCCATATGAAGTAGGATATTTCATCACTCAGGTCGGCCTAGCTGCCTCCGTAAGTAATCCTCTTTTTAAACTTGCAAGCTTGCACTGTTGCATATAAACCCCATCATGTTACAACATCACACTGTTACGAGCCTGCATTATCAGCACGCCCCTGGAGTGTATCTCCTTGGGTAACTGAACATGTACCCCAGTACTACTAGAACGTGCAAGTGGGAAGTCAGTCACTAACTGTGAGTCATACAGTCTTTCGGAGTTGCAGACTCCGACGTCCAAGCCGTCGGCAAGGCGCTCATTTCTCTCTTCGATTACCGATGCGCACCACCGACGACTGTCATCCAGTCTCAAGGTCCGCAACTGCAGTCGATCTGTACCGAAGACACCTGCCCGCTGGCGGAGAACGCCACCTGTGCTAGTTACCAGCCTGTCGTCGAGCCCTCCCCAGTCTCTTCAAGCGGGTCTATGTCTGCTACCCCGACAGCCTCATACTCGATCAGCCCTAGCAATGGTACTTCAATGACAGCGACAAGTTCATATACTTCTCCTAATCCCACCGCCATCCCCACGGCCGGTGCTGCTGTTAATGGCCTTGGATTGGCTGCCGCTGCTGGGGGTATTGTTGCCTTCCTGTTGTAGTAATAGCTTACGAAATGTACTGTTTTCACATCTTACGGTCACAAGAAAAAAACAAAGGCAAATCTCCATCCCCAAGGGCTTGCTGATATATATCGCATTTCATTCTTAATAGGGGCCTGAGGCTGGGTTTGAATTTAGTATTCATCGTTGGCCTTCTAAATTGCTCGACATACTTCATAACAATCATTACTAAGACATACCGATAACTTGGCTCGATAAACTAGGAGCCTATGATATCGACTTCTTAACGTCAGTCTATCTCGTGTTCAATACTGCGATGTTATCCCTGCCTCGTAACCTTTCGACCACACCTACTTGGAAGAAATACCAGCCGATTGAGTGAAGCGTGGTATGTGGCGCGAAGGCTGGTGGGTGCTGAATGATGGCATATCTCATTGTCTAGGCTCAGAGAGACCCCTGATTAAACCCATGTTACGAAATCATAATTGTACCTAAGCAGATGAGTAAAATAATATGTAGTTATTTCGGCACAACGTTCTTCTCCAACTGCCTAGCCTAAGCAGGGAAAGTTGATAGACCTATCTTAAGCTATTACAGATCGACCATTAGTAATAAGACTTCTCATGATGACGAGCTTTCGAGAGAAACTTTTAAGATAAATACTATACTCATAAAAGACACACCAAGTCGTGATTCGCAGCGATGGAGGTTGATAGTGCCAGCTTGCATTTTGTAAGTACAAAGAGATCTTGGGGACGAGCTACTTGAACATAACCCCGAAGTCCTAGCGCTATGGCCGGACGGCTGCAGTTATCGAGCCATCGCGACATCGGCCCAAATGGAAGAGAGATCGCCACCAAATAGAAGATGGTACGGTAGAGTAAAGGCCAGTCCGAAATATACCTAGAGGGAGAGAAGAGCGAGGTGACAAGTGCCGAGCCCGTTTGCATCGTAATGTTCTTCTAGTTGCACACAATCATTGATAGCTTCTTTGGCGTATCTTACCCTTCTCTAAGAAAGGGCTATAAAAGGGGCGAAGAAGGACAGGGGCTTGTTTTTAGCTGCTCACAACCAGTTGAGGGAGTCTTCACCAGAAGTATTTGGAAGGACAATCTATGTCGGGTTGATATGCGTCGGATGGTCAACACTATCCTAATGGTGTTGGTTCAACATAGGTCCGTTACAGCGTCAATCGCACATATTAGTGCGGGTCATTCCGGAGCTCTCGGTATACATAACGCCTAGGCGATGTAAAGGCTCATACTGTCTAAACGTAGGCCAATTATAGCGTTTAGTTCGGCTATATGACACGAGCTGATTTTAATTCTATACGCCCAGTGCATACTACAGTAACTTAGGTAGAAGAAAATATGCACTCGTTTTGAAAGGTCACGCGATGAGAATGGAAACGGACGCCTATTATGTTCTGGAGTCTTTAGTAGCAACATGCCCTCATCTCCAAAAGAATGACGACTGGCTTTAAATGGACGACAGAAAGATATGAGTCTTCAATAAGTAATCCTAATCGTTAGTATAAGGATAGGATACGAGTCAAGCGATCTAACAGCTGACTGAGCCGTGTATGTCAACGTGACTAGGTCTTAGGTGCCTTGTAGGCACGTCGCAGCCGGCCTCTAGAAACTTAATAGCTTTAAACTGTGATAAAATAACTCACACTTGTAGAATAGTCCTTCAATCACGGTTCTTGTAACATCTGCAGAGGTACCGGCTAATCTCGGCAGTATAAGGATCCGTTAGGAAGCGGTGACTTGGCGTACTGGGATTGTGGCAGATTCAAGACAGGGAATCGCACGTTTTTTTTGAAGTCGTCAACTGCGGATTTTTTACGTGTAAGATCATGGCAGGTAGACGGCATATGGATGGAGCTATGTAGGCAGAGGCTCTAGACCATGTAAAAAACTGTGCATGCAACAATAGATGCAATGAATGTAATATTGACACCACTACGGTTGGTTACTGGATCATTGCCGCATACATCCAGCCCCGATGAGAACGGCGCCCGTGGAGCCGGCCATGTTGGTTGTGAACTTCAATCTCCAAGCATAGGGATAGCTAACATGAGTAGAGTTTTCTACGAAAATCTTAGTTGTTCTATTAGCTTACTGTGGGTAATATCAGCACCAATGTCTCATATTAATGATTGGCTCATATCTCGCGGGGTAAACTGTAACCGGTCTAGATACCAAGTAATTAAGGTGGGCTTTAGGAGACAGTATTCTCGAATTCTGGACGTGCCGGTGAGCAGCTTTCCTCATTCGTAACTTACCGTACCCATTTTGAACTTTCAAAGCTAAGCTATAGCCCTACGGCGTACACGAGTAACGATTGCTAGTGCTTCTCATGGCGCGGCATTAGTGCAAGAAGTCTAGCTATACGCAGCCGTAACCTATAAAGTTTACCTACCTACCTGCTAATATCTCATAGGTTACAGCATATAGAACATCATTCTCTTCTTACAAACTGCATGCCTCAGCCCATGACTCACTGTGAAACCCCCCGGTAAATAAATTCGTCATACCGTTTCTTCTCGGGACACTAATCACCCTCCGATGAGATAGATGCGCTAAAGAGTGCGCGATCAAAGCAACATGGCAATAAAAAACCTCTTACAAATCAACGATCCACGATTTCAGGCTATAGAGAAACCTTATGAGTGTGCTGGTAATGATCCGACTTCTAGGCCAAAATACTTGCAAGTTGGTAAGGATGACTACCTTACGCGCTGAATCGCATTTCTATTCGAAGCAGTTATTCCAAATACTTAAGTAATCTCTAGCATCTAGACAGGGATGTTTTGAGGTATGTAGCGGTCTATCATTTCCTTGTGACTCTATAGATGCATACATATCTATATACGGGCTCGTACCCGGGGTCTCGGATACTAGATCGGCCTGTAACCGTCGGCGCTTTGCATGTGCTCCGATCGTCCGATCATCACAGCTTTATTTCGACCGGGTCCCTTGCCTACGTCCAGGGCACCGTTCCCACTTTCTTACGTTATCCGCATTAAGTGCAGTAGCCGAAAAGGCTCCGCTTGGCACTATGCGTAGGTAACTGACCGCACAGAAATTGCGTGAGGTAGATAGACTACTGGAAGACCACTTGTCTCAATCGATCAGAGACTAGTGGATATAGCGAGCGCGTTAAGATAGTGCTGTAATACTTTTGATAGTGCACCCATTGGCTGTCGCATAGTTGTAGGTATGTAGGTAATCGCAGGAGTTACATTAGCAAAGGGCATATATGTATGCTGTACAGCATATATATTGGGTGTCTTCTTGTTCGTATGTAGAATTACGTAGTTATTGCAAGTCCGGCTAGCCTCGCTATTAGCGGGAATCACGAATTGCCGTAGGAGATAATCGGCAAACTAAGAATCCTACCGGAATCCCGTGTAAATCCCGTGCCGCCCATTAAGTAATCCGCTATAATGCCAAACTACACCCGCTTAAGTATAGCAATCAAAATGATTTAATATGTCAGCATGTCGTGCGCAACGAATAGGGGTTATTACAACCATCTTTCTATTTTTCCTTTTTTTTCTTTTTTTTTTCTCCAAGTGTAAAGAGTTGTCATACAAATAGCGCTGTTTTACATGCTTATTACTTATTACTGCAAGCGTTGATATTAATTGCCCCAGATTACGTTAGCTAATTAGTGTACTCTGTTGAGTAAGAACTCTACTGTTTGGAGGTGCTATGTTGTCTACCTGTTTCAAAGAGTGACTAGAATAATTGATGGGTTAATGAGTGTCATGTTGATTAAGTCTTGCAGGGTCCATTAGACCGCGTAATCTGTGCTCCACGGATAATCCATCCCACTCTTCGCACCTCACTCTTTGGTCCTAAGTTTGATAGGTAGATACTATTTCGCAAAATTTCAAACAGGGCGGAAGCGGATGGAAGTGGGCCAGAGCTGCAAGGGCAGCTAGTGATTACAGTTGCAGTTCTAGAGGGCTCATATCCTTGCCTAAACAGTAACTCTCCAGTGCTCGACGCAAGGCAGGGAACCGGGTAACCACAGCGATTGAACGTGGCCGGTGGTTCCGGGAGCGCTAACCATCGTATGTAGGTTACCTAGTCTTGGTAGATCATGTTGTTGATCTAGGGATGTTATGGATCGACGCGACGTCCGTGCAAATATTCTTGAATATAAAGTAAGCTGTTGGCTGGAGAATTCCTACAACATGCGCTCCCATCCTCACCAGTTATCGATCTTCATACGAGACAAAGCATCTAAGCCTTGAAGCTTTTTGAACCGACAATCATCATGTATAGCACCAAGGTCCTCCTTCCTGTGGCTGCCCTCGCCGGCACGTCTCTAGCCCAGGCTTATACCGCTTCCAGCTGTTCATCGATCGTGAGCTCTTTTATAGCGGCTGCACCTACCTTCCCTTCCGCCATCGCGCCCTATCTAGAATCTGCTCTGAGTAGTCCCGCTCCCACTGCGACGACTACGTTACCCCCCGACACCCTAGCGGACCCGGAAGGCTACGTCAAATTGCTCTGCAGCCTCGCCGCCGAGCTGCCTTCCACGCTGCTGCCCGACTTCCAGGGATGGGGTTCGTCGCTGTTGAGCTACGGCAGCGTCCACATTAGCGCGTACGACTCCTTCGTCACGGAGTGTGTCACCACCGGACCGATGGCTACCAGCATTACTAGCTACCTCAACTCGATCCTCACGGGCACTGGTGGGCTCTGTGCACCCACGGCGACCCCCGGCGCGTCCAGCGGCACCGGCTCGGCTTCGACTACTCCTGCCCCGACGGTCACGGGCACAAACTCTACGGCCACCATCTCCAGTACCTCGATCGTCACAGCTGCTGCTGCCAGGCCCACTGGCGTCTTCGTTGGCGCTGCAGCTGTGGGCGGCCTTCTCGGTGCTGCTGCCCTACTCTAAACACTGGGATAATTAGGGGTTGGGGAACTAGCCGGTCCATGTTCTCTTCATGCCATCTCATGTTCAATTCTGGGACACATGAGCCGGTATTAAGAGCTCATTAATCATATTGGCGTCTCCATTCCTTCCCCTCGAGCGGCGCAAGTTCATCGCAGATACCTCGAGCATCGTATTTATAAGGAGAGCTTGTTGAGAACTTGGCCCGGTGGAATTGACAGGGTTGCAAATCGAAAATGAGGTTAATTTATTTAGCTCACTAGGCTTAACTATACTTTAATATAAAATATAAGTCTTGCGCAATGTCATTCCCAAGATTCGTATCAATTCTATGTACGAAATCGAGCTTGCGTTTACGTTTGAGTGCTAATGAGCAGTAAAGTCAGGCTACCAGAGCTTTTCTTACACCCTGGTTTCTGTCCTGGCAGGACCCCGGTAGCTGGCCCACCCTTCCCGGGTTGACCGCTCAAAGCCGAGGACTCCACCCCCACAGCGGTTCTAGCGTAACCTAAGTACTTAAGTATCTAACCCCTTTCTCCACTAAAGCGAGCGCCAACATCTACACGTTTTCAATTCCGAATATATACAACTTTTATACAACCACAATACCTAGCGGTATTTTCAACATCAATAGGCTCATAGGTATTTGTTAAGTGATTATCAGGGGTCTTACAATGTGAAAATAGGACCAGGGGAAAGGCCTCCACCTGAGGAGATCCTTAGTAAGGTACTACCTACACGTAGTTAGCATCTGACTTAAACTTGAATATGTTAAAATTATTCCAAAACTGACATCCCCTTGCAGTGGTAAATGCTTTTAGTCAAAGCGCCGATACCGTTATATACACCAATTAATTTATGTTGTAGAGAAAGGATACAATGGCTAACTCTACAAACATCACGCTATCACAAAGAGAAATTGTAGCGGGCTGCTGTTAACATCCGCAAGCGGGTGTATGCATTTCCCTGGTGTCTTTGTTTAGTCACATAGCCATGTTTGCTACAATCATAGAGCACCTAAGGTAAAACCCATATCGTGGCCTCTGAGAGAGCGAGCCAAAATATGCGATATACTCCTACATTATTGCCTCATTTCTTCAACCTCTATCCCAAAGATGGCGGCTCCACGAGATCGTCCATACCGACACCGCGGGATACACATCCCGTGGGTAGACGCGGACGCTGCGAATCAATGGTCAGAAAACAATGATATCCAAGCAGATGGTTTTCTTTTCGTGAACGATATTCAAAGAAATGCATACATTGCCCAGTCTGTACGAACTAGGGAGATCTTCGTTAACAAAGTCATGGAGCCGGGTAATAATCTTCACCTTATATTATTTGAATTGCCACACGGTAGCTTGTAAACGGCGGATGTTGTATCTTATAGATATCTACCCCTAATAAGATTTACTGATATTTGCAAAACTATTCTATTCCATCCGCGCTAATGTAGCATTTACAAGACAACCATCCCGATCCAACTCGAAGATGTCGACTCCCTGATCAGCCGGCTGAAGAGCTCCGGATATCGACCGCACCGGCAGCTGAACGGCGTTTACCAGGGCCCCTTATGGTACGGGGCAGGATGAGGACGTATTTCAGCGAGACGCCTCTCTGGCAAAACCTCGGTGGCGGGACTTGCTCATTATACATCAGGTGAGTTTTTGCTCGTGCGTCTTAATAGCATGCATTAATTTACTTTGATACTCGTAGGCACTACAATGGCGGGGACTTGGGGGAACTTCTAGAGCTATACCAGAAACAACTTAAACCGATCCCGGAATCTTTTAGTGAGTGGAAACGATGAGTTCCCCAACCCTCCATCCCCTCACCTGTGGTTCACCTGTAGTAGATATATATAAATTCGGGTTTTGCTAGGCGGTGGTGGGCTTCAATGGCTTTCATATACACTATATGCTGCAATACTTTTTCAACTAATAGCAAGTACTAACTAAAAAGTGAAGTATGGCATGTGTACTTAACTCTCATTGAAGCTGTGAGGTTTCTGCAGACAGGAGCCCTGCCCGGGACTAATGACGAAGTCGAAGGTTGGATTCGTAAGTAAACATTACCATGACTTATTAAGGAGAAGTTCGAATGAGCCTTTTACTTACATAGATATTAAAGCAATACATCACCGTGATCTTGCCACCAATAATATCTTTCTCCACTATACCGAACGAGATGATTCAGAGCCTGAGTCTCGTGAAGGCTTTGAAGAAAATGCATTCCCTGAGATCGTTCTGGGCGACTTCGGACACGGCGCTATACCAGGTGATGACCTGTCTAGGATTCGGGGCGGCCGCTTCAATGAAGATGAGACGGCAGACTGGCAAGATGTATACTCTATCTTTTCCACTGTCAAGGAGCTGTGCCAGGCACACGTCGAGTGGCGGAATTACGATACTCTCGCCTGGATCCCTGAAGGCATGCCGAGTAAGTTGACCTTGTGATATGATAATCATATCACGCTCCATTCTAAACAACTACTCCTATACCTTCATTAGCCTTCCACCTTAGTACGCCCGGGAAATAAATCGCATCACCGAATGCTAAGTACTGACATATCTATCAGTCGCTGAGATAAACAATTGGATGGGGGAAGAGGACACGCCGTACTCGGATGACTTGATAAATATGATACAACCTTGGGAGTTCGAGGGCTGCCAGCGGCATGTGATTAATGGTGAATTTGTTGACGAGCGCGGTATAACCCACTATAGATATGAACTTATACCCGGCTTAGAAGCCATGGTCAACAGGGTATTGCCGATAGCAAGAAAGAAAGTTGAACTGTACCGCAGGCCCCCGGGCGGTCTTCCCGCCGAATGGTATCGGTAAGTGCTTTTAAGTCCCCTATCCTCTATATGTCTATACCATTATCTAGGGTTGAATTCATGTATTTGGAAATGAATTCTTAAACTTGTCACACGTCTTTACTGCTGCATACGAAATATTGAGCGAGGGACAGGAGTGTCTTCTTCTTCTACCCCCTCGAATCTGCTTTGCACCACAACTACCTGTCTATTATACTATTGGACGGCCTACTGTCTTTTTCTTTTAATTGATATCTAATCCCCTCGAAGCCCACTATATAGAGCTTCCATCATAACTAACCAAAGCGTACAGACGACTTGACGTCTCATGGACGAAACCAAAGCGTCTGATGCCAGTAGGTGTTATATATTCTCGTTTCCCCTTGCTCACAACTTTCAACTCTATACAAGGGAGAAAAACGCTAACCTTTTTTTCCTCGTAGTACGAATGGTGGCCATTGCCGAGTGATAACAAATCCTTACCTCCGAAGCCGGCCCCCAATACCAAAGATCCTAGTCCCGAAGATTCTAGTCCCGAAGATTCTAGCCCCGAAGATGATAGTGCTGGAGATGGCAGTGCTGGAGATGATAGTGATGGAGATGACAGTGCTGGAGATGCTGGCGATGGAGACACTAGCGGTGTGAATGTTAGAAAAAGGTTCCGAGCTGTCAATAGAGATTCTAACAATATGCAGGCTGACGGTGGAGAGGCTGGCACTGGAAATGCTGGAAATGGAGGCGTTGTTGCTAACAGTATTCCTGCTGAAGGACTTATTGCCAATGAAGATCCTAACGTGCAATGCACATGCGAACTCCACAACGGGCCTTCTGGAGAGCAGCCTGGAAATGACCAGGCCAGCAATGCGCAGGCGGGTGGTAACAATGAAATCGGAAACGCGGATACAAGCGGATATTCGGATTCAAACGCGTTTTTACATGTTACTAGTTTTGTTGATGGCGCTGATACCTCTATCCAAAGCCAAGGCGGTGGACAAGATGACAATGGAGACGGTGGCGATGATGGAAGCGATGACCATGATGAAGACGATAGTGATCATCAGGGCGGTGGTGATGGTGAGGGCGGTGGTGATGGTGAGGGCGGTGGTGATGGTGAGGGTGGTGATGACGGTGAGGGTGGTGATGAGGGCGATGGTCAGGATGAGGAAAATGAACAGGAATACAGCCAGACTTCATCGGAATGGGCGAGGAACTATAAATCACCTGAGCCTGTTCACCATTGTATGACACCGAATCCTGAAAGCAACAGATTGAAGTTGGCCGTACTAGGCAGGCTGTCTCAGGGTTACCCCGACCTCAGACCAAGACATCGACTAGTAATGTTAGAATACAAGCCCCCGGTGATGTTAGAACTCAAGATGCTGCCGCCTCCGGGGCCTGATCCACCGGATCCACGACCGCCCACGCCTACGAATCCCCAGACACCTTCTGACGGCCATCCAACCTCGGCTGGCCATACTCCAATGCCACCCCGTAACGGACCGGCAGGAAACCTTGACGATGACTCAAGCAGCTCTAGTGATTCAGGCTCTTCAGGCCATTCGGAATCTGAAGGAGTCCCGCATACCGAGCCCGAGGACGACGGTAGAGCGGAGTTTGATGCTATTAGTGAGAGACTCGAAATTGACCAGGATGGAATGTCTGACATCTTCGAGGATGATGAATCTGACGTGGAAATCGTCGGGGGTGACGAATCTGACGTGCTTGGAGAGGATCCTGGAGATGCCGAAGAGCCCGAGGAAGAGGAACCTGATGAGCCTGACCAACCGGATGAACCTGATGAATCTGAGGAATCTGAGGAATCTGAGGAATCTGATGAATCTGTTGGGCCTGAGGAATCTGAGGAATCTGAGGAACCTGAGGAACCTGAGGAATCTGAGGAATCTGAGGAATCTGAGGAATCTGAGGAATCTGTTGGGCCTAATGGGCCCGATGGGCCTGATGAATCTGATGAACCTGATGAACCTGCAAACGGCGATAACCAGACTGGTCAGCGAGGAGGCCGGGGAGGACGTGGCGGGCGAGGAGGAGCTAGAGGAGGCGCCAGGGGAGGCGCTAGAGGAGGCGCTAGAGGAGGAGCCAGAGGAGGAGCCAGAGGAGGAGCTAGAGGGGGGGCTAGAGGAGGAGCTAGTGGAGGAGCTAGTGGAGGAGGCAGGGGAGGTAGAGGAGGTAGAGGAGGCAGAGGAGGCAGAGGAGGGGGGCAAGGGGGAGCCGGAACTGGTACAGCCGCTGGTACAGTAGCTGGGACAGTAGCTGGGACAGGAGCCGGAGCTGGTACGGCAGCCGGAACCGCTCCCACAGCACCCGGAGCAGCACCCGCAGCAGGAACCGGAACAGGAGCCGCAGCTGGAAACGCAGGCCCCCCGCCCCGACGATCCGGACGTGCTACCAGATTTGCAGGATCATATAACGTATCAACTATGGCAAACCTGGTACGAATATGTTCCCAGTTACTTCTCGGTTCATTTTAAATAGCTCCAACGGTAGAAACCGCTGATCAAGCGGTGTCTACTACTACCACAACTTCCTAAATTGCCAAGCTACCCCCCTTTCTATTACAATAGTAAGCTAACTTTAAGACTTCTAGGAACTCCAGGAGGCGCAGAGGAGACGAGACGAAGAGGATGAGAGAGAGCAAGCCGCAAGAGAAAACCGAAATAAAAGGAGAGGACAGTCTGAAGATAGTGATCAGCCTGCCAAAAGACGGAGGGGGAGGTGAGGATATGTTGGCCCGACTATGTAGCCTTTCCACTATGTTCTAATATTCTACTAAGCTGTACATCAGTATTATGTATTTTCTATCCCAGTAATAGACAAGGAACTTTGATTCAATATAGGTAGACTGTTGGTGCTACTAGTTCCGCTGTGTTCTAGGCCGGTGTTATCGTACCTTAGACCCCTTAATCGAGCCCTCTCGTGGTATACGAATGAAGGTTTCTTTTGCACGGCCGAATTGAGTCTTTTTATTTTTTTTCTAGTACCTAGGCTTTAATCGGCACTAGTATAAGATACAGTCTTGAAGTTACTCCGTATTAAGAGCTTCATAGTATTTATTATGGCAGTGTCATATTTGGTAATAAGTTATAACTATTAAGGATTAAGCCTCCCTAGTGATCATTCTTCATGGCTCTCACATTGCATACTAACTGAGAGGCTACACTTCTTACTTAATACTCCATCACTAGAGATTTATGGAAGAAATCACTTCCCTGACGCCCTATAGTTTAATCGGCCAGTCCTGGAAATGTGTTTAAAGGTGCCTCTCTCTAGTTAAATCGTGTTAAAATTTGAACTCTGCTCACCAATCTAGACAGAATTTCCCACTTGTCTAGCTTATATCCGAGAGGTCGAGGTGGATTATTGTAATTTTTAATCAGTTACAAACTAAGTAGGATTATAAAGGGCCGAAATCCATTCTCAATTGATGCGGCTTAGCCACAACATGATGTCTCCTGTAGGCTTTATGTTTCGACGTAAATTAAATATCTCACTAAGGCTAATATGTGTCTTGAAGTCACCCCAAGGATAGACCTGGGGGCTTATCGCACAGCCGTTGATGACGGTGTCATCCACGTGGTAGTCTCTTCGGCACTCGAGCGAACTTTACAGTTCTTGTGATATGAGCGACGAAGGCTAGAGAACAAGAAAATAGCGTCATATTTAGCCCCAATTGTACGTATACTTTCAATGGGGGAAGACAATATTGATTTATGGAAGCTCAGCCGATTGGCCATATTACGTTCCAACCGAGATAGTTCAGCAACCAGAGTACGCCAGAGTACGACATTTATCACTGAACCACTCAATGGAAGGTCTTGGCGTCTCACTCCAGAAGCTTGGATAAAGCTACGCCGACACAGGTGTGTCACACTCATAAATATAGTAAATAAGTCCCTATTTCATATCGTAATGTAGAGGGAGATACTAATAATTACCCCTATACACAGAGCGCGGTTACTTCCTAGTTAACATTTCAATTGTATATACAATTTTGGTATTCGCTGTTAGCTGATTAACTTGAAATAGCCGTTATCACTGTCAGGAGGAGTTTGACGTACGACAGAGCCTCCAACGAGTGCTAGATGTCCCAACGGTAGAATTCATCAACACCCTTCCAATAGCGATAGGCAGCCGATGCACCGCGGTCTTTAAGGTAGCTTAGCTCGTTCACTAGATACACATCACACGCAAAACAATCGGCGATTATTTGGGTACGACCCTAACGGAATACTTCTAGAAGGCCACAGCTGTCTAGGAGAGGTCTTACTTGCGCGTCACTGTCGCTCTTCTGGCACCCTGTACGCGTATCCGCGTTCCGGTGACTCGTTTGTGTGAGATGCACGATTACGTGTGCACTATTTGCAGAAGAGTGCTTTTGCTAGTTCAACGTTGCTTTGTGTGATGCAGGATCCTGCAGCCAGCCTTCTATCCTAAGATCCGCGGTGCATACAGTACGCCGTGGTGCGAAGACTCCCCCCTCTCGTCTCTTCAAACGTAACGGCGTATCTAAGTGTTACTAAGAGAGCACTCAAAACCATACCCCGAGTAAGGAGCAGGTCTATAAGGTGCTCTGCTATAACCTTTGAGGGGGTTGGTATAAGATTAGTAATTATCTATAAAGTGAATTGTCTATCTTCCCAAGGGGCCGCGTTAGATACCTTAATCTGCAGTAGAAATATAAAGAAAGCACCTGTGGTAGATTTCTAAGTCAGATTTGAGGTATGATGGCGTGTGCTAATGCCGGCAGATTACGACAAGGATCATGACAGACATGATTAATCAAATCAAAAAGAGGCCAGAGCCATAATCGTGCAGAGTAGTATTTTGCCGTACATGATCTACCCGCATCTAAAAATGGAAAAGGACAGCTCATTTCTGCTCCCGTTGTTTGTCGCAGGATGGCATATCGAATGCTGCAAGATAATCCTTTAAGCCTCCGTAGTAATAAATGCATCTATTCATTCTACATAAGCCGCATGGTTAGGTAGTATTGATGATACTATTCGATTTTCTTCAGGGAGACGTAACCATCATCCACACATCGGCCACGCAGCTACCCGATTCCGAGAACCTGGCTTGGGATGAATATGGTTCAAGGCCACATGTTTTCCTACCTGCAGCCTTTTCCATGTCTCACAATTCTAGTCGTATAGGTACACATTATGTGACTTATCGAGATCCTCGATCGATCATCAAGATTATGCATGCGTGTAATGGAAAGCTTGGCCCCCTTGGCTGACTGCAATGCAACGGTGTGGCGATAGATGTTATTTATGCCGCCAACGACCTAGTTAGGAGCGATTCGGGAGCCCGTAATTTGAAGCTGAGTAGCTTCCAATGGGATGATAATAGATCATGATGCACAGCAACTGCCGGAAATTAGTAAAGAGATTGAGGTGTACTTTCAGGAGTAGCTGTGCAATGACACCTAGCTTAGGTACACACTGATCTCCACCAATGGCAACGGGAACTCGACGAATGACAGGCATTGACCTAGACTATCAGTAGCATCATTGCAACGTCACAATAAATGTTACGAGGCCTATTCTCTCTTTCCTTCAATAGAGAGGGGGTTCTCTATGAGATATTACCCATGTATAGCTACCTACCACGTTCTTATTACCCCACGTGGATCCAAATTTCTATTTATACCTCTGCCTTGATGGAAGTCGATCTTCTAAGAAGTGCTCTGTGCCGTGATGCCTATATCGTAGTGTTATAAGAACCAGCTGCGCAATAAGGCAGAAGCGTCATAAAAAATGTAGACAAAGAGGCTTGTTCCCGTATATAGGGAGATAGCCCCTTCGAGTGTGGCTTCGGGCAACGCCGAGCGGTAACAATAGTATATCAACGTATCACAAGAAGAGGTTCCCTGCCGTATAGACATTCCAGATGCGGTGGTTAACGACTGTTTCCTCCCCAGGGAAGGGTAAATAGCGCCCTACCAGGCTCAGTAAACAGCTAGATTCCCGACCGCTTCCTGCTTCAATATAATACGACGCCTAACTCTAGTATGGAGGATGTATCCTGCATTACGTCACGAACAAAAACGTTGCACAGAATAAAACGGCCAGGCCAGACTCAAGAACACGAGCTCGTGTACATTGAGTATCAAAGTGATCAAATTAGCTCAAGTATAGAGACACTTACGGATACCATCCTCTTTGGTACTCTATACAGGTTTATTCGCGGTACTCTCCGATGGGTATAGATCAAGGGACCTTGGAAAGGAACACAGCCGCTCGGAATTTCTGGACGAATTAGGCCACATGATATTCAACTATGGTTACAAAGAGGCGCTCTACTAGACTGATATTTCCCAGCAAGGAAGTCCTGCTGTTGGTCCCAGGAGGACCGTAGTCAAAATGTTAGTTTGCATACCTAGATTCACCCCACCCATCAGGCCATACGTGCATGTCTCCTAGCTCCTTGATATCATAGTTCAAATGCTGTGCGATCTACAGCCCAGCCTAGGTCAGAGTCCGCAGTGCGCTGGGCTTCATTAGGATCACCGGGGAGAGAGCCCGACCTATAGCTGAGGTTGCCAGTGCCACGTTAGGGACTTTCTTTGCCCGTGCTGGTTCTATTGTCCCGTTAACTGGGCTAAATCTCGCCGAGTCATACCGCTTACCAGTGACGCGGAAGACCCGCAGCTCATGAACTCATACCGCCTTCGTACAGATGCGCAATACGGGCACTGTCGTGTTCTCCTATACTGTATACCACCGACATCCGCCCACGGAAGGAACATAATTATCCGGCACGTGGACAAGAGTCAGTGGCAGTATAGCTGTCTGAAAAGCGCCGATATTGGGGCCCCATGGCACACAATCTGTTGTTTTTTCGGGAGATAGAGAGCCCTGGGCGGGCCTCAAGGGAAAGTGAATAATACCAACCCACATCTTCCACCCCCTCTGAAACGCAAAACTGGAGCTCAAACGTTACAGGTTTCTAGGGCACTATCCGCTAGAAGACCTGTGCGTCAAGAGATCTCTCTAGGCTTACTCCACCGCATAGAATGTGCTCATAATATCAGGCATACATGCCATGTGCGCCAATATCAATGTTGCATGTTGTGTTAAGTGAGGAGGTAACTGCATTATAGGCTTTGACACGTGGGGGTTTTCCCTAGTTCCTTGCTGTTTGCCCGGTATGCCGCTAGTCATGTCAGTTATAGAATAATTGTAGCGCGATGAATGACGACTATATCCGTCCACTGAATGACTCTACCCTTGAGCATGCAGAATAGTGGACTATTCGTAAATCACTCTTCGCTATTCTCCCGTCTGACGGGAGACAGTATGGGGTAGGAACTATAGTAGAAGAGCCCACGATTGGGAACGGGGACGAAGCAAACCTCCTACCTTCAAAACTAGCCTTGCTGTTTGCTCGCGAATGCACAGTTAAAAATGAAGCTAGTCTGTGCGCTACCCGCTAACTCGCCATGATGGCCCGGCTTGACGAGAATACCGCCAAAATATCCAGCTTATCGGAATTCTTCGGATGAAAGGAGACAGTATCTCACAGTCTAGTCGCATACTTGGAAACCGGGGATCTGCCCTTTCCCATATGCGCGTCGCCTGTTCTTCGAGCAAGCAAGGAGCGAAAAGTCCTACGAAAGTCATATGCGCTCCTCTTTGAAGCCGGTGAAACATGAAGGGTCTATACTAATAATGAAGGCGAAGCCAAAGAGGTGATATGGTGACGATAGTTGGGCACTGCGAGAGTAGGAATCGAATCGGAGGGTCGCGATGTTGGCCTGTAGGGGCTCAGGAATCATCCCGGGACGAAGGAAAGATACGTGTCACAGCTGAAATTAGTTTCCCTTCTACAGATCTAGATTCGAGACCGAGATCCTGCAGCAGATAAGTAGACTTTACTGGTCTACCTAGGGTCACCCCTCTATCTAGTATAGGTACTTTAGCATCCTATTCTTAACGTATATGGGATACTTGGAGGCAAGAAATAAGTACATGATTTTCATCTGCGAATAGGGACAGCTAGCGACAGCAGGGTATGCTAATTGTCGATAGTATTGATGTCAACACTGCCAACTCAGACACCATGACAGATCTTTTTCGGAGTATCGTTTAGCCTTACTATATTTATAGGCCACTAAAAATTAGCTATTTGGAGCCTGACTATGCGTGCTCATCTTAAACAAGTCATATGAATGTTGATTTATCCAATGTTGGCTGCGCTATATTTCGTTGCCCAATCGGTCGAATATATAACGCCGCGCCACACAAGTTTTGAGTAGAATGACTTGCGTAATTCTTCCCTTCTTTCCTCCCTAATGATATCTCCCCTTTCCTTGTTTGATCTATCTCTAAGTGCAAAGCAGATAATATCTTCTGATCATAGGTCTTAAGACGTTATTAGTTGTTTCGCAACAGACTAGTTAACACGTGTTGGCGTGGCTCTGTAAGCATGTCACGAGGCTGGGACCAGTGATGACGATAAGATGATAGGCAGAGCCGTTAGTATTATAGCTGAGAGGTCTAGTAGTGCGGTCAGCATCCGATAGCTAGTTGGCATATCGGGTAGCTATCAACTGGGTATTCCCTGAGAAACCACCTAGGTGGCTAACTAGCTAAGGTTACCTGACCGACATCCCTGTTGACCTCGGACTTCATCGCCACACCTGAGATTTTGCAGCCTTGTCCGCCTAGGCTTGAGAATATGTGTAACTATTCGTCGAGTGAAGTAAGACGAAGTAAATGTTCCGGGCCATACGTCAGGAGGCAAGAATACAATTTCTTCTCCCTCAGCGGGCGTAAATTGCGCAGTCAGCTCTGATCGTCGAGAGATAAATAAATAAAATAAGAAAGGGTTAATGAGGTAATAGGCTGGCTGTACTTCTTTAAATCTAATTCGCTAGCGTTTATAGGTTCTCCGAGACCCTAGGACTTAATGACGGGTTACTAAGCGCGCGTTTCACGATCCATGGCTGGACGGAAAAATAAACAGGTGAAAAGTAAACAGTGGCTTGGAAATCGTATCACTATGATAAAACTCTAATAGAAATCCTCCTGAGACCTATCGAGTCCCTGGGTATCTAATTACGTAGTAAACCTCGAGTTTACAGTCACAGTCTCTCGGATGGAATATCCGCCGTCCCGTCTCCAGATCCCGTGTACTCTGTTCCTTCTCTTTTTCATATCCCGAACCCCAACATCTTGATCTACGTAGAGAATGAAACAAGGATCATTGCGCAATTTTGGTTAGGCCGTTAGACTAAGACTATTGCCGTGTGGGGAGCTATGACCTACATAGTTAGCTCGTTAGTGTAGAGAGCTAGCTCCCAGATCTGATCTGTGAATGGGTAGAGCCTCAAATTCCCGTGGCGCCAAGCTACCTCTAGCGGTTTCTTCCCAACCCACGCGCACCAAGATTGCTGGCCACTCAATCCGCTTAGCTAGCTGCCCCCCCTCCCCTCCCCTCCCCCGTGTCCCGTATCGACTAGGTAGGTACTGACTAGGCAGAGCTTCACCCGCCAAGCCCTAACTTACCTAGTCCATCTCGTTACAATGTGTAGACCCAGCAATCCGGTACACCAACGGTACGTATCACCTCCCCATCCCCCACTCGCCACCCCCCCTGGCTGTGAAGGGAATGAGGGATGCTCTGGTTTCGATCGCCGGCTCCATCTCCGCCAATCACGCCCCGCGCGCGCACAGGATCTCGCATCTGCCTTATGCGTTACCAGCCCGCCGTCCGCCTGGCGCAGATCGGCAGTGCCCACACCACGCAAGGTCTTTTGTTCTCTTGCATTCTACACCGACCACTGGCTCCCCACACCACGAGTCTGACGAGACTGCTACCTGGTGCTGGTGGCCGGGGATTCCTGGTATTCCCTCCCCCCGTCAGCCTCGCCTCTGGTAACCCTATGGCGGCCACCGTGGGGTGTACAGATGATATAGTCCGTACGTATATCCTTGCGTTGTAGACCGCCCATGCTAGGTGTAAAATACACGGCCACGTAGGTACTAGGTAGCCACATACAGTCTATGACTTAACTCTCGCCGCTCAGTACCGCACGCCCCGTGACCTCCAGCATAAGCATGCAGCTCTAGTCTAGCCGCCACAACCGCCCCGCCCCTTAATGGTACAGCGGAAGCCGGCCACTTCCTGGCTCGAGCGTCACCTTATCCAAAAAACAGTCTTGTAGACTCACACCATGCTACGTTCGTCCGATACCCTTACATACCCGCACAGTATCCTCGTCTAATCCCTACCTCTCACGGAAGCCCATTGTATGGCCGTTACCAAAAGCACCGGCTAGCGCAGATCCCAAACAGAGCTTGTCTTATTAGTGTGCCGAATTAGTTGTAGAGGGCGGTACAAGCAGTAACGAGTTGCACAGTCAATCACTTAGAGCTTTATACGATCGCGAGGAAGCGAAGAAGCCGAGTAGGGATTAGGTTCCGTGAAAGAAGTAGTCCTCGTGGCTGCCGCTACCACCGCCGCACTCCGTAGGTGCGATTCAGTTCGTGTCCTACCCCTAAGCGCTATTTTCTTCATCGCGGGGTGATTATTTAGCAAGCGGCAACTTGTTAGGATATAGCATTCATCACTATACCGCCAATAGAGGACGTAACAAGTCAATTGATTTCATCTTCGCGTTGATTGTACGTAATTCATCGCGTTTCATATAGTACTAGGATTTGTCTAACCCCCCTTCCTCCTAGCCAGTCTTTGTATCTACCCGTCCTGTTCTCAGAATGTTGTATGTTGGTCTAGTAGAAATTTGTATTCTTGGTGAGAGTTGGGAGATGTAATCGTTCAAGGAAAAATTGGATAGAAAATGCTACGCCGTTCTGACCATGGATGCAAAGGGTGCCGAATGTGTTCACAAATCCCCCTTTCTTAAAAAAACGCCGCTAGTAAACAAATCATTTGGGAGGCCACAACACCACGCCTAACCCTCAAATAGAACCAATTTGACTATTAAAACGGGATTGATACCCTGGAAAGAGAGAGAAATAAAGAAAAATGTCCACGGAAGATCCAAGCCCTGCCGGGAAGTATCGAATAAGAGCATTTGTTGGAAATTCAAGTCGACCAAGCAGCCGAGGCCCCAGATGCCAACAACGCCGCGCTCTAGCCATAGCAGTCCTTCCAGTCATTGTCGATCGTTTTGAATCGTGGATTCAGGCGTCCGTAGGGGGCGACACCAGGTCCACTTTGTCCAGCCCTAGACGAGATTGTACAAGGATGAGAGTGTCTACGGGCACCCCCCACCACCTGATGTTGGGTTCCAGGTAAAATAGCCAGATCTATCAGCTGGCTCCTGGGGATGGGGGAAGTAATCATTATAGCGCGGGGATGGTGCCATGTGCTGGTTATGAACCCGGGTATTTGTGGGTGGTTGAGGCCCTCCATAAGCGCCAATCATCTCGGCTGTCGGGTACAGGGCTTGAGCATGCTCTCGCTGCTGAAAATTCCCCATAACTTGGCTATGAGGCTGGCTATTATAAGTATATGCGCTTAGATCACCATTGGAAGTAGGCATTGTTGCCGTGGGGTGGAGCGGACGACCCATCCAATCAGCAGCACTTGGTGTAGGATGAGCATTAAGAGCGGCCGTGGCGTAATTGTAGTTCAAAGACCGGTTATATACGGGCCCGTGAAACGGGTCAATATGCCTGCCGAGTATATCCGGGTTCGCAGTCCGACTCAACATAGATCGCTTCGATCCAACGGATCTGTTCTTGCCGGCGTTGATGCCGCCCTTGCGCCCCGAGGATGCTCGAGCTGAGGCCGACCCATGATGCGCTGTAGAGATACAGCGACGAACTGGGTTCCCTTTGCGGTATCGGGTCGTACTTTGTACGCCATCGCGTACAGCCCAGTCAGCTAACATCCACTCCGTGGATTTTTTTGTCTCCTGGGGTTCGCTTGACTTGCAGTCACACTTCGTAAATGCCTGATGGAACAGTTAGCAACTCCAAATGCAACATGTGTTCCAGAACCCTTAACATTAGCTCTGCTGAAATGCCCGAGAATACTTACTGCATTCATACTCAGGTTATGTCGGATGCTATTTTGCCAGCCCTTGCTATCACTATTTGCCTTATCCGTGTTCTCCCGGAACCACTGATAGATCTGTTGTAGCTTCATCTTATACTCCGGGGCACTTAGAAAAGCCCGACGGAGAAGTTGGGCATAAGGTATACTCGTCTTCCCATCAGCCCCTTCTGATTGCCCTGTCGATACAGAGGCGGCCTGTACATCCTCATCTTCAAACTGAAAGGGATCTCCGATGTCGCCGCCCATCTGAGGAGATGCTTCGTGGATAGAAAGACCGGGACTTTTCTCCGTTAGATGGGAAGCTCCGGTCGTATCATTGATAGGCGCCACAGACTCTGAATCCATGGAAGGCTGGAGGTGGAAACTAGAGCCACCGTAACTCGAAGTCGGCATTTGCCGAGGAAGTTGATCCGTATAAGGAGGCGCATGAGCAGCCATGTTACGCCTCTGCATGTTGTCTGAAGCCTCCCAACTAAACTGTGGAGGATTCAGCTGCTGAGCCTCTGACACGTGCCAACCGGTGGGACTGGTAATGGCCGTGCTAAGAGAGTAGTATTCGTTAGATTGGGCCCCGGCGGGAGAGAAGCTGGGTGATTCTAACTGAATGAGGCTGTCTGTCTCTTCTGGCTTGTACGAAACCGACGGTGGGGGCGTAAGGAACACGCGCTTGGACAAGGGCGTAGCAGGGTGAGGTCCTTGTTGTCGCTGTTGTTGACAAGGGTACGGCGAGTAGTCGGTCCCGGGCGGAAATGACGAGAGATCAGACGCAGGGGTGAGTATCTGCTCGGGAGACTGGGAGGCAGGCGACGAGGTATATGAGAATTCGTCACCGAGGAAATCCAATGAGTGGGCTGCTGATTGGGCAGAACTATAGTCCTCTATAATCCCTGGAGCGGTGGAATATTGAGGGTAGCTCACGGGCTGCCCGTCATATGCCGCTTGGTGCATCCCGAAAGTGCGCAGAACAATGTAGCTGTTGCCCGTCCCGGAGTACAACACTGACGACGACAATGGCAGTACAAGGCAGCAGTAGTAGTAGGAGTTTTAGCTGATTACCTCGTAGAAGAATATGGACGGGGTTGATAACAAGTTGAGAGGGGGTTGCGGGTACTAAATGCGTAGATGCGTGATTCTTGCTGGACCAATGCGAGCCAAAGCCCAGACGCCAAGGAGGATGGATTGATTGCTGATGAAGCGGGAATACGCCGATCTACCTTCCCTTTGCGTAGGCGTAGTGAGTGGTGTGTATTTGCGTGTTTTGCCGTGTGTGTGTGCGTCTTGTGCGGAAAGCGAAGGACAAGAGAGGAAACAAATTCCCACAGGAAAACAAGAGAGCACCAAGAGAGGTGGTTTGGCTAAATATCAAGGTAGGCTGTTGCCAGTAGATAGGTACTCGAAAACGTTGAAGGGGTGATATGAAATAGGTAGGTAGGTAATAGGATAGACAGAGGAGATAGAGATGAACGTAGAAGTTGACGAAGAGGTAGGGGAGGTAGTGGAGGTGGAGTTAGAGATAGAGATACGTAGATGAATGGATGTAGAGGTAGATAGATAGATGGGGAAGTGGGTGGGTAGGCACAGAGCTGGTCAACTAGGTATCGTCTCTCGAACTTGATCAACCACGCTATCAGCGCATGGTTTGTCCTGTCCGCTCTCGTCAGTTCTGTTGCATTTGAGGCAGTCAATGAGCACAATCTCCAGTACTGTGAAGTAAGTATGTATGGTGAAGCTCCGGGTCGGGCCAAGTTAGATTAGGTCAGGCCAGGCCAGGTCCAAGACTGCAGTAGTAGTGGTCTCATGAGACGAGAAAGATAGGTAGTGATATTGCAAGGACAGTGCAGGGTTCACGCCTCTCCCGCCAGGTCGGAATGGAGAATACTGCAACCCAGGATCGGGGCGGGTCCCGTGTGGATTTTTTTTCAGTTGTAGATGTAGATGTGGGCAAAGGTGTGGGCTGTATGTGCGGGTGTGGTGTGGTGTGTGGAGTGGAGGTGAATGTGGTCGTCGTGCTAGTTCTGGTTGTGGCTCAATAATAAATACTAAGCTCAGGTATGTATGTAGGCAAGAAGGGACCTATTGTGTTATGGCCATGACCATAGACCGTGGGCCGCAGTAGGAGGTGGTTTGTGGTTTGCAGTTGGGTAGGTACCTTACTTGATCAGTGTAGGTATGTATTCCGGCCAAGCATGTACAGATGGGAGTTCCTCTCTATATGTAGAGAATCATGTCTGGAGAGAGACTGCCCAGATGGTTACCATGAAGGAAGGAACCAAGCACCGATGCCCTGATGCCCTGATGCCCGGATTAGGTAATACCGTGAGTTACAGTTAATACAGAGGCAAGTCCTAGCAAAAGCAGAAGATACAAGATGCGTGCGTGCCTACCCACATACATACATACATAGATACACATACTACCCAGCCAGCCCTGTGTAGCCAACTAGCTTGCCCTCACTTCTTCTACCTACATAGGTAGACTGACGAGTACTGTGGTCTAGTCTAGGGGAGGTGAAGAACCTAGCCCGGGAACAGTACTACCGGTGTGGGACTATCATCATGTAAGTGGTCTGGGTGTAGACATAGATTTTACCTATGTAATGCAGGTAGGTACCTGCCTACAATCTTCCTGACGTCCTATCTTAGCAGACTTTTTGACTTTGACGTACCCGGGTACTAGTACTTACCACACATGGTACGGCAGTACCTTGTACGCCAATACTGTCCAACTAGTACCTACCGGTACCCGGGTACCTACAAGAGAGCATGAAAAAGCGAGGACCACGCATCCTGCACGTAGTAGCGCGCCCATAAATAGTGGTCTCAGCGTCTCATGGTTGCACGAGTGGCCATTGGTCATTGGAGCAGATAGGTTGGTATACAGAGCCTCTCAGCGTTTCCCTCCCTTCCCATCTCCTCATCCTCGATTCGCTCCCTCAGCACGCCCGAGAGTGGGACACAGATGGGCATCAGCATCCTGAGATAGACGAAGCAACCACGGCTAAAGCCATCTAACACCAGAAAAGGAGAATGCCTCTCCATCGTAAGCGGACATGTGAAACCGGCTCTAGTGCTGCCCCAGAGTGCTGCTCCAGGCTTGTCCTATCCATTCTTGGAATCCGCTTACCTAGTGGCACACATCAATCGAGGCAGCTATCCATTCATGTATGATTTTGATGTCAGTCCATCTTGGCGCGAATCCTCACATACCAACCTGATACCTGAATAGGCAATTACCTATCCACATGTATATCTTCTGCACCGGGACACAGTCATATCTACTAACTATCTAGATAGGTAGCCGTCGATTTTGATCCCTTGTTACACTTGCTGCTTTTCCCTGTACGATTACATTATATACTCCGTTCCTCTGACTAGTATTAGTTTGTAGCCGTGACAGTCTACCTTCGGTATCGCTAGCGAAGCCCAGTGACATACCAGTCACAGTTAATACGGCTCACAGCTCCTGTATGCGCCTATGTTGCATGCGTGCCTAGACGTATGTGCGTTTGTACCTAGATAGTCATAGATGCTAGAGCCTATCTAGGTATCTAGCGTCCTCTTCGTGCAAACAGAGACGCGCTTTTCTACGGCTTATAGAGTGCCATGTACACCGCTACGCCGGGGAGTTCTTCTCATAATGTGTGGGATGGGAAGCGTGAGGGGGAAGGGGGACAAACGGGGCCGTTGTGGCCGTGGCACTGTTGCGACACTCTAATAATTATCAAGATCCGGGCGACAAGCGACGTCTGGCTAGTCTTCGCCCAAGTGCTCTACCGAAGAAGCCCAGACCATCCTATGCCGAGCCCATGACTCAAAAGTCTGCAACAAAGAACAAAGTCATTATATTGTGTCTATGTGGCCATCCTCTGACCATCCCTCTACGGCGTCATATGCGTGTCTCTTCTTTCCAAATATCGCGGCGCACGACATAGGGGGGCCGCTCTCCTGCCTACGGCTACCTGCATGCGCCAGTGGTTTTTGGCATACAAAATCTCTATCTTCGCCAAAGCTCGCCTCATTTAAAGTTACACGGCCGCAGTCGCGCTAGCGATTCCCCCAAGCCTTAATCCTAATTTAGGACCACATCCTACAGTGAGACGTGGGTTCTGGCCGATGCCATCCTCTAAGAATCATTCCTACTTATTCTAGAAGATCTTTCGGGTCGGCTAACCGCATGAGAAGCCAGGGGACCAACATGGAGACCCATTGATCTTGAGAGACGAAGACGAAGGTGAGACGTACTAGTGTATATGAGAGAAAGACCTTGTTGCATTGTAGATGAAGTCGCAACATTAGCGAAATAACGGCGATGAAGGATTCCGCGGCACCTAAAGCACTTGCCTGTTGCGATGGGGTGACTTTACAAATGAGTCTCTTAATATTTAGCTTTAGCTATATTACGCATTCACCAAGGCCGCTAGGCCCCATTTGCCCGCCTGGTCAACGCGTTTTTTGGTGGCAGCAACGGGTGTGAAGGTACCGATTCTACCAGACCTTGCGCCACCTATCCAAGTCCCCAACACCAAGTACCACGGACGAGATGATGGACAAAGTATGCTGTCGTGAAGGCGTTCTCAATACCGTGCTATGCAACCGTTGTGTGTTGCCATAGCCATGTGCAAATACTACCTGGTACTGTACACAGGCTGTCTGCCTTAAGTTGTTTGTTTCGCCGATGGACTGGGAACTTACGCGGCAGCCCTTGTTGCGGAAGTTCGGCCTACTTTCGGTAATAAATCTAATAAATGTGTCAACGCGACCGCAGAGTCAAGCACAGTTATACACGGAATGTTTACCTTCTTGAATTGGAAATGAAGTTGAAGGATACCCTGTGGATAAAGGTCAGCTAGGTATCCTATGAATTTGTGACTTACGCGAACTTGAGGGGCTGAGAAATGGGAGAGCCCGTTTCTGAAACTATGCGGTGTATGGTCGCACAACATGTGTGGCTGGAGGCTGGCGTGACAGTCACTTGAATCAAATACGGAGAAAGACATTATTACTCCATCTCGAGCTTCGCGACAAGGGCTAGGCGCATCACTTGGCCATGTGGAGTGGCTTGCAGGAACTACGGAAAGAATAGAGGCGTTTTTAGAAACATACCTTATCAAAGCTGCTCTTGAAGCCACGATCCTTCTTGGCGCTATAATCCCATTCACGGTCGACGATGCGAAAAGCGATGTCCTCATACGGAGGGCCAGCAATGAAGCGAATGAGACATGTATCCTCCTCGCCTGCGGGGGCAAGGGATTCGCCTTTCCGCCTCCCGTGTTCCCGAATGATTTTGAACGTCGGTGCTTTCGTCTTGTCGATAAGGTCAGGATAAAATATGTTGAACTTGTACCCTTGCACGACTTTGGGGGGTGGGTTGTCATGATCATAGTGGGTTTGGTTATACTTGTTCCATTCGTAGCCCATCTGTACACGGTTGAAATAGCGTGGCTTACGTGGTCGATATTTGTCGGCCCATTGAGGTTTTGTCATGCCCGAGACTGATTCTTCCGCTGTGAATATCTCCTCATCTTCGTCGACGCCTCGCGCAACTTCGCGTTCATACAGAGCCTTGGTCGCTTGGGAGAAATCATCGTTCGTACTAGGTGCGAATCTTGCTGTACCTGGAGGTATGCTGGTGTTGGTGCTAGATGATGAAGGAATCGTTTGCTTCGGCCGGGAAATAACAGGTGGAGCTGCAGGCTGATCCTTCAGGCTGGTCTGTGCAGTTGAATAGCCAGCGAGTCCAGCGGAATTTTCCGGGTTTATCTCTGCCAAAAGCTTGAGCCGATTATCCCGAATAATATCGTATATCCCCTTCAGTCGTGCCTTAGCTTTGTACACCTGTAGACTTTTAAGGAGCTGTTCCCAGTAATCCGTATCCACGACTTCATCAGAATGTAGCTTCGCCTGTATCTGGACTTCAAGCTTCTCCAGCTGCTCGATGTTCTTGGGCCCCAAAATTCTGTCAACATCAGACGTGACGGAGCTTACAGCGCGTGCCTCGGGGCCCATAGGTTTCAATTTCAGCCTGTGGTGGGCAAGTAGCGTTCGCAGAGCAGTCCAGTACTCCCTATTTCTCGCGTTGGTCTCAAGTGTGTGATACGACGTAATCTCGGCATCGAGCTCACTAGCGGCGGATTCATTCAAGGCCTCGATGACAGCAGTAGGTTCGGGAACATTGATTTGCACGTCGGTGTCGCTGTCGTCGAAGACGTCTCGGTCGGAGTCTACGTAGCGGAGGTTGAACGCTAAGAGGTCAATGGGCTTGGCTCGGCCCTCGCGAACACGGATGTCGGCTTTCTTCTTAGACTGCTTGAGCACGAACTTGTCTTCGTCGGCGACGAACCGCAGCGACTGCTCGTCCTGGCTTAGGTAGGCGTGTCTAGCCGCGCGCGCATTTGCGCTCGGGGGTTTGGCTTGGGCGGGCCGCTGGTGCTTCGTGATCCTGGTATTGGCATCCCGTCTAGGAGATGTGATGTCGCGGCGAAGGGGGGACTTACGACCGGAGATCATAGCTCGTCGCCCAGGATCCATCGTGATAGATAACTGGGGACACCGAAACAGTAGTATGCTGAGAGATGCTGGGTATTGATAATGATGATAGAGAGTGGAGATTGAGTTTGAGTTGGCTTGACGTCGGATTCTGAGGCTAAATGTGATGCGAGTTACCTGTTATTTGATAATTGACATTTAGATAGGTTAGTCTATCTATAGGTATTAGGTAGGTAGATGGATTCTTACCCAACGGCGCAGTCGATAAGCGCCATCCCCATACATACTATACCTACATAGGTACTTCTTTTTAGTGCTAAGGCTGAGACCCCACTCTCCACAGCTCAACCTCTAGGCCAATGAGAATTTAGATAGGCTATAGTCAGTTCCCCACCCCTCCAATCAATTTTCTACTACCTAGTAGGTACCTGAGGTAGTGGAGGGTGTTTGTCCCGATTGCTATTCATTATGAAGGCTTGTTTATACATCACATGTCTCCAGCTTTCTTTATCTTCCTATCTTATCATGGGCAATCAGATCCTACCTAAAACAAATCCTCTACCAGTCAGCTTGGGGATTGAACCGTGATCCCCTAAATTATGCGCATGCTACTGATCGTTGACAGTCGTTGGTAAGAATCAGTGAATTATAAACAAACGCGCAATCCTAAGCGACCAATTCCAGCTAGTAATCACCGCACTTACTGAAACCAACAGTGAAAGCTGAGTTTAAGGTATTGGAAACAATATAGACTCGTTTCATCGATGTTAGCAAACGTCTCTCCGATAAAATTCCAGTCCTACCATACTTGCCGCCTTATTCTCTCCTCTAGTCTAACAGCCTATTTGATGACTTCTCGCTGATTCGCTCATACGCATGGCCTCCATTTCATCCCACAATGCTTCATACTTTTGACTGTAGGAGTCGCAAGACTGGTAATGCTAATATCATATATACACTAACTTAAGAATCTCTACAGAAGTCTAGCAGGGCTATATATGGATCTGCCTGGGAATAATGTGTTTTCAGGGCTCCCGATGCTGCCCGTATGTGATTAACATTATAAGAAAACGTATAGTTCTCAAGGGCGTTTGTTGGCTAAGTTAATTTATCCTCCATACTTTCCGAAACCATCATGTTGTATTGATTCCGTCCTGCACCATGACACCTAGTCAGAGAACAAGACCAAACGAGCCCAAAATCTTGATTCATTCGCTGATTTGCTCTATATTACTATCTACCAATGACAGTTTTTGTGATTGTCAATAAACTCACTCACTAGGTAGGTAGCCACGCCAAATAGGTAGTCTCGTGTTAGAGGCACAGGTTGAAGGTGTTAAACATATGTACTTCTAAAAGTAAGGTGGCAGTATCTACACCGATAACGCCTGCTATGCTTAATGACCAGGTACTGATATACTTGGATGATAATAGATTCCCCGGTACAAGTTGAAAACTTACCTCACTAACTATCGCCTAAGATCATATGCCGCTACAGAGACCTCCCAGAGAAGTAAATCGACGAGAGTCACTTCCTTAGCACCTTCTACGAGGTCAAGCGGCCACGAGGGTTCGCGCTCCCCTATCCCTAAGCCTAGCGGCTTCTTACCTTTTACCTATATGTCAACTAGAGACTACGCAATGTACGAAATACAACCTAAATTCTCAAGTACCTACCTGTACTTAGGCACCTTATCTTCCAAACTTTCGAGTTAGAGTTCATCCTACACTCCTACCCAAACTCTTTCTATAAAGTCTTAGGCCTCTTTCTATCATCCCTCTCTTGGCTCTCCCACTTCACATACTACCGATAGCCTATGTCTTGTTGCGAACCATTGTTATACGCATTTAACGGCATCAACCTCAACCCTCCCGCCCCATTACAACTTCGTACGACTCACCGCACAATTACTCCCTCTCTCTTGCTTCCTTATTTTGTCCCACACCCCGCTAGGCCTCTAGGAACGCTATGGCTATTATCAAAGACGTACCCGGGCTAGAGGTAACGGTTGAGATTGATAGACGGAGCTTACCGGAGTACGATGATCCTCACGCCAAGATCTGTGATGATGATGACCTCGAGGTCCTTGCGACAGCAACTAAGGAGAAAGACTCGGTTTCTACTGTAGTCTGCCAAATTCCACACGTAGTTAAGTATATTGAATCGATCCCGGGTAGCGAGTTTAGTATACGCTTTGTCAAAGAATCGTTCTTTAATAGTCGATGCCATCAAATCGGGGTTGCGTACGAAATGGATGGTATAAAATCGTCCCTTGCACAGGAACCTTCTCGCTTTGGGCCCGGGAGATGGGGTTTTGTGTATGTAGGCACGAGGTATTACTCCGAGGGGGTAGGATGGCGCGGACGCAAATTCAAATTTAATGCCCTACAAAGAGGTAAGAAAAATTTCCTATATCTTGCCTACCTACTATAGAACTAATCATGCTGCATACATAGTCCCCACCAATCAGTGCAGCAAACAAAATATTTGCGAAGACATAGCCCGCAGCAAATCGTTAGGAACGCTTCGAATTCTTGTTTATAGAATGGAATCATGCCTTGTCTTGCCAATGCCACCGACCAGTAAAGCATATATTCCACGGGAAAATCTCGCCGAGAAGGCCCTTAAAGGGCGCGCATTGTATGCGATTACTGGCTTTGGGGAAGAAATGCCTGCTTCTGGGCCGACGGTCTGTCGTGGAGAGAAGTATCAAGACCCCGAACAACAACCGTGCGCAATCTTCGAGTTTCGATACAGAACAAAAGGTAACTTTGTAATTCAAATATTCTACCAGTCGAAATTAACTATTAATCCTTCATAGAGGGCCTTATCGAAGAACTCATTGTCCCTCGCCCAACTCCGATAGACACCATGAGCGATCAGGAAGTGCGAGAGTACGCTAGGAAAGCTTATCTTGAAGTATAATAATCCGAGACCTTTCTCATAAAACGAGAAAATTATTCCAGAGTCTGACATATTTCTCCTTGTTAGCGACAGGAATACTTGAAGAGCCGATGTGATCCAAAGATCAAGGAGGAAGAAGCCCTTCCCAGTTCCTCATCCAAGAGGCGAAGCACCTATGAAGATATACTACTGCCAGAGCGATACAAAAAAGCCAAGAAGATGACGAAACATTAGTCGACTCGAGGGATTAAGACATATGTGTCTACCATGTCACCTCTCTGGATTCTTCATATTTCATTCACTGTTCCCTAGTTGTGGACTTATCGCGAGCGCCATCCTACTGAATTGAGTTGGAAAAACACTTCGTTATATTTAACTGATTCAGTCACATTTGCTACATCGGCTTGCAATGTCTATACCAAATAACACCTATGAGTCTGGGTGACTTTACGTTGATTTATTATTCATAGCTTCACCTATCGCTGTATCGTACTCCTGATAGTCAAGAAACCCTTACACATAGATATTTGCTCCGTTTTGATGATTACGGGAGGGAAGGGGCCCAAACTGAGCTCATCCGCTTGTGGATAACTAAATAGCATGTCGTGGAGTGGGTAGAGTATTAATAATGATCCTGGCCAGGCATTCACTTATAGTTGAAGTAGCCGGGACATAAATTGATGCAAGCCCGCTTACGAGTATCTTGGTTGCCAATACGAGATTCTAGTTTTGCATATAAATGTTGAAGTATTGGTATGGGAGGCTGTCGTCTGACCACCGCCAACTTTGTAGTACATCATATCCGGCATCATCAATACGTTGCATACACGAGATAACCCTAGTTCATAGGAGGCGGCTAAAACCATTTAGGCGTTCTTGCTAGTCGAGATAATGGGTTACATCTTTCCGTTGAACGAAGCCCTTAACCCCTCCCCCTGCCTTTATTTCACTTTCATGTTTATTTTAATTCAACATATTTAAAATACGTCATACACATCGTTGACCTGTATTTCTTTTTTGATAATGCTTTTTTTGCTAGCTTAATGTAGTTATATCTATTTATTACTAGACTCTCCCTGCTAAAATAGTGCGGGCAATTTTTCACGTATTCGATATTCGGCGTTTATCTGGCAATTTCCCTGCTTGCTATACGTTATGTTGTATTAAAAATTTCATTTGTACTTCAAATAACGCCCTTGATCTTTATCACTATTTAGGTTGTATTGTACGACGCGCGGCGTTTTAAAAAACGAGGTATGGCTAAGATACCTTCGAGTACCTACGCTCTTCACTCTTTAGTATATCTACTTGTAGACATAGGACATTGTAGGTAGCTCTAATACTTCATCTATTTAATATTTCATAGATTTCAATTATCTTTATGAACTAGCTCTCGCATTTATAAGCGCAAGTTCACTAGATGAGCGCGGATGTATTCAAAGCTAACAGCCCTAGCATCGTCAAGTATGAGCCGTGTAGAGTGAGCACCAGGCTCTAGCAATTGTTTCTTTTTCTGCCATGTCGGCCAAAAGGTCCATGGAGCGTGTGGTCGCGCAATGGTTGGGGTTTAAGGAATCAACGAACGAAATATACAGACTTTGAATAGACGTACTGACATCGTAAGAACTGGAGTTCCGCTTGTATAAGTTGCTTGATATGCCCACGCTACGACTATGGGAGGAAGTGTTTCCAAAAGGAGCCGGGACATGAAGGTGAATTCCCAGTCCCCTGGAATAGGTTGGTACTCGAGAAAGGAGGCTGTGGTTGCTGTTGAATGATACACTTTGCATTGGATCAGGGTAGGCTCGCTCGCTTCGATAGCGCCATCAACGTTGCCGTTAGAGCACTGATCATCTAGGCCCCCAGGGAGCTTTTCATACTGGCACCGAATTTCACGGTGAACGGGTGTGAATTATGTTGACGGTACCCTTCAGGTAAAAATATGATAGATCACTTTTGGAGGGGACCGGCTTCTCCCGCTAGCAGGGTAGGGGTGTCCTGCCAGGCAGAGGATGTTGGTCTTACAAAGGCGCGTTAGCAAACAAATGCGGTAAGCTGTCGCATCGCTGTTCATTTCAAGTAAAACATACCATCCTCAATCACGTTGTCAATCTTGTGACTACATTTGAAGCTAGACTCGCGACGACGACATCTACTCACCGCATGCCTTCGATCCGCTACGTCGGCAAAGAACCATGGCAGACAAGCCGGATCATGCCGCAGGGCCGACGGTGCTACGCAAATTCGGCATTAAGTAAGCACCTCTTAATGTATACTGATATGGCATCTCTAGTATCTAACCGTCGACGATGTGTCCAGCGAGACCTACCAATTGGCGATGTATCTACTAGATCAGTACCGTGGCACTGTTCTCTCATGTCGCTATTCAATCCCGCCACCTCTTGCACCGGCAGAGTCTCGCACCCAGCTGGAGCAGACAGTGAAGGTCGCCCTCGTAGATATAATCTTGAGACACCCAATGCTACAAGTCGGCATGAGGGATGCCACTACTAAGACCCCGTCCTGGATCCAACTGCAGAGCCTCGACTTACGGCAACACATAAAATGGATTAATATCGGAGTGAGCGATGACTTCGAACAAACAGTTCAGGAAACCTTTCGCATTCAGCTGGATGAGCGATTTCCAGACTTTTCCATCGAGCAACCGGGCTGGAAAATCACCATCATTCGGCAAGGGGATGCCCCGTCTATGGAGGTGCTCCTCACATGGAACCACCCCCAATTCGATGGTGCGGGTGCAAAAGTCCTTCACGAGGACTTCCTCGAGATGCTCAACCAGGCAAACAGAGGACACGAGCGAACTGGATTGGTAAACGATGTGCTTACGCTACCTGGAACGCCGCCCATACTTCCAATACCGATTGAGATCTTGAGGAGCCTCCCAGTAGATCTCAAGTACCTCGCTAAAGCATTCTGGGAGGAAAATCGACCCCAATTCCTTAATCGCGATATATCCAACGCAAACTGGTGTCCAATTCGCTCTACTCCGTACAAAACCCAGTTCCGGAGCTTTTTTATAGACAGTACATCTCTATCTGCTATTCTTTCCCTTTGCCGACAGAACAAGACTACAATCACGGCCCTGATAAACGGATTAGCGCTCATTGCATTTTCATGGCGCCTTGATAGCAAATCCGCGCCGGCCTTCCAGAGTTCAACCATCATGGATCACCGCCGGAATCTGCCTCCGGCCCCGCCCGACGCTCCATGGGTCCAGTCTGACCGAGTAGTGAGCAACTACGTGACTCAACTGCCTCATAAATTCGATGCGGAGCTAGTGGCTCGAATTCGCTCCAAGATACTTTCCGATGCAAGCGAAGAGCGATACTTGTCTGATGGCCTTAAACGCGAGCTGTGGGCAGTATCAGCGGAGAACCGGCTGGAAATTGTGCACAAGCTGGAATCCGGGCTGCGGAACGACTTAGTCGGGCTGTTCAAGTACGTTACGGACTGGCGGCAGACGATGAGTGGCATGGCGAAGAAGCCGCGTCAGTTTACGTGGCTGGTCACAAACATCGGTGTGCTAGATGGCAACCTCTCAACAAAACCGAGCACCAAAACTGCACAATCACCAACTAGTAGCGATAATACCAGCTCTGCCGATGACCAGACGTGGTCGATCAACCGAGCCCAGTTTGGCCTTAGCGCCGAGATTCCCGCTGCTGCTATCGAGTTCGCTCCTATCAGCGTCGCTGGCCACGGAATGTGTGTCAGCGCTAATTGGCCCGACTGTGCCGTCGATGTGAATTTCGGGGAGAGTATCATGGCTGATCTTGAACGGTGGCTAGCCCAGCTGGCGAGCCAGGCGAATGTAAAGTAAAATCGACCGAAAGGGGAACAAAAATCTATATGCATATTGGCACACTGAAACGCCAGTCTACTAATGTGGCTAGATACCCTGTACGGCCGCCATGAATCGACCTGACAAGTGGCCTAGGTTTTCATAGTCATAATCGATTCATGAGCTCGGGTAGAATTGCCGTGCTAAGCCCCCGGGGTTCAAGTTCTTCAATAAGCATTAATGATGTGTTTGGGGAATTATGTCATGTGAATGTTTAGATCGCCTTCTACGCATCGGGACATCGGCTACAGGTGTATAGATCAACTCCATCACTTCTCGCTGGGGATGTACTATGACTTGGTCGATTGTTTGAGACGGAGCTTCGTCGCCGAATTATAGGCTGTTCATCGTGTTCGTGCTGGAGAATAACCAGAAATGCTACTTTGGTATGGATAAGGAGTCGATAGGAAACGACTCAGGTTACCTGAACCGTACTCTAGAGGCCTGGCCAGCGCTATTCTTTAAGCCATCTGGAGATTTTCACAAAAGAAAAGAGTCAAAAAGTAAGGGGAAAGAGCGTAGTATGTATTGGCGTGGTGGACAGCCTGGAGGCTGTAATCTAGACCTAGGGGTAGGCTATTTACATGAAAAGTCAACGAATTTTTGGTCAAACCCTCCTTAGTTAATCAATCTGACCCCTTGGTCAGATCACCCGCACCGTCTCACTACTAGGTTTGGGGATTAGGTGCTCGTATGTTTCAGTTCTGCCGCGATACAGCCTTTAGTTCCTCCTATGGAGGGCCATTACCACAAGATCAGACACTGCCCCAATTTCACAATTTTACAGTTTACGGTTTTACAGTTTTATAGTTTTAGCTACCTACTCGGCTATACTTTTGTCCGAAAACTGTTTTTAACTTTTTATATTAACGAATTTCGCAATATAATTATTGTTTTGTACAAAGTAAAGGTTTTGCTGTAATAAGGTAGAAGGCGGACTGCTAGGGCGGCGAGGACAAGGACCCCCCACCCCCCCTAAAACAGACCTTATACGTAGCCAAGCTAGCAGACCTGCGTACGTACGAGCGGCGACCGCGCAAACTCACGGCAACAAATTGTAGTTTAACTTGTACGCTACATATAAACCTAATATATAATATTCTACTACTTTTTTAAGCAGTATTAAGAATAGAATTAGTCGCACGAATAGAATTTATTTCCAAAAGCGGCAATAATTCAAAGCGGTAACACTATAAAACTGTGAAATTGGGGTAGTGTCGGATCTTGTGGTAATGGCCCACCGTCTCCTCCTGCGTAGACTTGATTATCCACTTAGATTCGAGGGACGGGTGCAAAAGAAAAGCATCCCTCTTCATCTTGCCATATCTTAGGCAACAACGGAGTGCAGTTGTTGGGATTAGCCGGCATAACTGTTGGATCGAAATTATCTGTCGCGGAGGTGTGGGATATATATACCGTTAATACTCACGGAGTATTAACGGCGTCGTTTTACTCCGTCACATTATCCTAAAGGAAAGAACCATAATTGGGCATAGCTATCTGACACAAACCTGCCACGGTAATTGTGCGATATACACTGTACTAGCACCCTCCTAGCCCTTGCCTGCCTCGTCATGTGATCTAGGGGCCGTAAATCAAGACGCACGAACCATGGAAGACGCGACAGAACACGCGACGGTCCACGAATGCTACCTTTCCTCACAGACAACAAGCCACGATGACCACGCAGCCCGCAACCACCTCAGAGCCTTTGCACGGTCCTTCGGACACCGAAAATCGGCCTGAAAAACGAGGAGCTGAAGATTCTTTAGCATCTGTCCCATCAAAACGCAGCCAGACCTCTAAGATCTCATCGGCGCTGCTGTTGTGTCAACCTCCTCCTCACCCCCTGTCAGTCAATGGACTGTTACGGAAGCATTGCCGAGAGAGACTGTATGTCAAACCGCTGCAATGGACTGCGCGACACCTTGAGCTACTTGGCTACAGATTTTTTCGTCAAAGCAGTAAGGAACTCAAAGATCACGGACACCAGCGCAGACAACAGAACTCATTAGGCCCCCCAAGCGAAGGAAGGATTCGTGACGCAATATACGACGTACAGAGACCAAATGTAGGACGTGACTACAAGAATTGTAGAATCGTAGGATTCCTTGTAGGTTGCGAAGTAATCCGGCTTGCTAGATCTGGCCTACCATTTGATTTCAAGCGGCAAACGATTACAAAATTAAGAACCAATGGCACATACTCGCCTGGCTCCAAGACGGCTAGTCTTGCCTACTTCGACCTTGAGCGCATAAAGTTGTGGCGTAATGAATCAATCAGATTCACATGGTCCAAGAAAGTCGAAGGCCCAGTCTTAGCAATCAAACGAAAGAAGCAACACCGGATTCAGCCACCCAATGAAGCGGAGGATCCATATATCGTCGCTGTGCTGATCGCGCTAGCACAAGGCCTCCAGCGTCAGCATCAGGACAAGAAACAAAGCGTGGACAAACCTAATGAGTGTCTGGAATCAGATCCTACAAAGCCGGATCCTGCCGTTCTATCACAACAGACTGCTACTGAGTTTGAGGTACACGTGCTCGCTCTTTCAAAGTGCGGCCAGAGTCTATACTTTTATACAGCGAATATTCCATCAATATCGCTTGACATGTGGAACGAGCCGTCACAGTTTCATAATACCAATGTAGTAGTAGTATCTTACAAGGTCATTCGGATCAGAGATTGCCAGGAATTGATTCAAAACATAAAAGATATAATAAGCAGCTTATAAGTCAATTTGCTAGGAACGGGTGGAATCTGGGATGTGTTATGAACCTTGTCGTAATTACAATGGCGACAAAATCTTGCCAACCTTATCCGCCGTCGTGATCATGATTGTAAATCAATAGTGTTAATTGCCAGATATAAAGGGTGTATACCGTGCAACGAACCAACAGGGAATTGTTAAAATAAACACAAAGTATAATATCATAATGCATGTTACAACGGCGCACTTTGCAGGGTTGTACATGAAGTCCGGGCTCAGAGTAGCTAGTGGCATGGGTTAGTCATACCTCATCTCACTCTCAATCATCTTCGCCCGAGCTTGATCCCGAGGAATAATCCGCGTCGTGAACTTCTTCGGATGCACCGACAGACCTTCCGTCAGCGTCTCGCCATCAGGCATGATGTCATTTCCTTGGCTGTCTTTCTCGGGATGAAACTCAAACGCCCACAACATACGAGAAATCGCAATAAACAGGCTTCTTTCAGCGATGTGCATGCCGAGGCAAATGCGCCTCCCGCTCCCGAAAACAAAGTGGTCCCGCGCCGTTGGGTCGGGGTTCAACGCCGCCTCCGCCGCAGATTGCGTGTCGCCAAGGAACCGTTCTGGGTCGAAGGTGCGGGGGTTCGGATACCGGCTCTCGTCCATGTGGATCGCGTACACGTTGTTGACAACGCCTGCACCGGCGGGGATCCGGTAGCCCATGTAGACATCTTCGCGGGTCGTCGCGTGGGGGACACCTCCGAGAACAGCCGTGGGCATCCAGCGCAGCGACTCCTTGACGCAGGCGCGGATATACGGGAGAGAGGACTCATCGTCCAGAGTCGGGAGGCGCGAGGCACCAATAACCTCGTCGAGTTCCTGCTGCGCCTTCTTCTGGACGTTGGGGAAGAGAAGAAGAGCGCAGACAAAGCCATATAGGGTCGCGGCAGTGGTGTCAGAGCCAGCTTCTAAGAAGCTCCCCAGAATGTAGGCCGCCTGTTCATCGGTGAACCCTTCGATTTCTTGCTGCTTGGCCATGTCCACACACATGCAGTCTTTGATCGTGCCCGCTTCGATGCTGCGCTTCGCCTCTAGCCAGAGGCCTAAATACATTTTCATCTCCTTTCGATGAAGAGCCCTGGCGCGAGCTTTCGTGGGAATCATGGCATCTGGGAGGTAACGGAGCACGGGGAAGAAATCCGCGAATGCGGCTGCGCCTGTTTGAGCTAGGAGCCCGAAGTTGTAGAACCCCTCAAACACTTGGAGGAGTCGCGGGTCGTCGTGTTTGGTAGTCCGCCAGCTAGGCTACGTTAGAGATATTATTAATGAGGGGCAAATTACTGTTACGCACCCGTATATAATATGAGTTGAGAGAGAATTCGAGTAGCGGCGAAAACTCTCGAAAAACATATCCGGTTGATGTAGTAGTTCGTATAGTAGCTGTTTACTCTCTAACAATTGATACGGGACGTAGACCTTAGATGCTCGGGCGTTTAGTAACTGGTGGCCCAGCTTACGGAACTGGAACAATGTCAGTCACATACAATCCAAATTTTAACAACTTCTCTTACCATTCTCCAATTATCTCCATATCTCTGATGCCTGTCAGTACGTAGTAAGGGATTCCGTCGAGGTTATACTCACAAGCATTAGGAACCGATACCCACCACTACACAGAGTCTGCCCTATGTACATTTCGAGACGGTCACTATAAATCGCACTCCTCTTGTCGAAGAGCTCTTTAATCGCGACATCATTTGAAAGAACAACAAGAATTTGCGTTCCAAGCACGAGACTAAAAACAGGGCCGTATTCCTTTGCCCATTTCTGAAACTGTTTATGAGGTTGGGAAGTAGGGAGCTATTATTTCGTACAATTAACTCACTCGTTCTTGCAGGGCTAAATAGAGCCACTTACTTGATGAATGTTACCTATGATGGGTAGAGTTGGGGGTCCCGGTGGGAGGCCTTTCGGTCTCGATCCAAGCCCGCTCCAGTAGACATATGCGAACGCAACGACGATGACTGCTCCTGCCACCGATATGAAACTCACGGCCATTGTAGAGAGTATATCGGATGAACGATCTACTTGGATAAAAGACTAACTTAGTCTTTGATTTCCACGGCAGTTCAATTATGCATACCAACCTCTCGCCGTGTTTAATACAAACCTTGAAAGCGCAAGCGAAGGAGTAATTGAGGTCACTATTTTCATACCTAGGTGAATATGATGTTTTCCTTACGAGAATTGCATACTGTAGATGCTGCGTTCGTAAAGCATAACGTAAATTTAGAAGTTTACACAGCGCTGGCTTGGGTCCCTTGTAGTGCGTACTAGCCTTGCCCGCCGCCTCCCAGGCTTATTAATATGGTTGTGTAATCAATTAGCTCCTCCTAAATATTGTAAGTATTAGAGTGAGGCTTATGCCAAGCCTTTAATAACGAAACCTAAAGACAGGCTTGTGTTGTGCGTACTTGCTGCACAGTAAGCTAAAACTCTATACGAACGGATTATAATATTAGGTATTAGGTCATCAGGGTAGAGTACACTTACCTACCTTGAGTTTGCTATCCCGCCATTCCCCGCGGGGACTAATACCGAGGATTTCATAATAGCCCACATAGCGCGGAGGGGCATGATGAGGTAATATTGTTTCGCGCGTAAGGCTGACAGGTTAGAGCGGATGCTCCTAAGACGTCGATGCTTCCGAGATTCTCGAATCCAAATAGACCACAGCCACATAGACATAGATTTACCCATCTTATCGTTGCATCCCCAAGTTCCGCATCTCAGTTTTCACACAATATCGTGCCATGTAAGCATTAGCTTCACTAACACATCAGGGTTTCCAATCCTCCAATATACAGTCATCATATTGGGTAAGAAGCCCAGGGGATATTCATGTACTGAGGCAAAATGTTTGAATTAACCCTTTGTCGCACTCTAGCGATCTAAGCACCTTCGCTCAATAGCATTGTTAGAAGTTTTGACTAGGAGCAAATTCATACAATTCTTTATGATATCAGGAGGTTCAAATAGTATCCCTACCCTACCCTTCTAAATAAACTATAACGGAAACGTAATGCGAAGACTAGACCAGTTGGGTTAATGCGATGCCTAATAGGGCCAGTGACCCCTGAGATTTAATGGTTACGAAGTTATGGTAGGAAAGAGCGCCTGATGAATCTCATCATGTATAGCACGTAATATAATTTGCACAGCTAGTTTGAGGTTATGAATTATATTGATCCAATTGCGCGCAGAGCCTATATCCAATTTTCTATACATCCATAGTAATGTAGTTTTCGAATATACAAACGGTCCTATCAAATCCCGTTCACACCCTTCTCTCCTTTGGCCTCTCTCTTCTTTCTTGGTGGGATAGGCTAGTTTAAGAGGTGAAAATTAGCAGTGAAGACATACTGAGAGACAATAAAGCAGCATACCTTAGGATCTTGAACATAATCGTAGTGTCCAGTATTCTGAATCAACAAATTGTTGGCAGGGTTAGCGCAACCGTTGAACCACATCGGGAACCCGATATCGAAAGGTGCTGCGTTCTCGATCATCTCCATATCTAGTGGGCTAAGTTCAAGGTTAAGTGCTTCTAGGTTGGCCTTCAAGTACTCCAGCTTGCGGCACCCAATGACAGGGAATACATATGGTGCCTTATGCATCACGTATGCTAGCGCTACAGTCGTCATAGGGACACCTTTGAGACGGCCGATTTCCTGGAGAACCTTCCCTACTTTGGCGTGGTTGGAGGTATCCATAACTGGAATATTACGTCCAGTTTGCTGTTGGCTCTGTGCTGCACGTTCAGAATTGGTCTTGAAATAGCCGCCACCTAATGATCCCCAAGGTGCCAGCGCCATACCCTCAGCTTTACACATCGGGATGATATCACGCTCAAAATCGCGCGCAGCGCAAGACCAGTGCCCTTGGTAAATCGAGAAGCCACGCATACCCTTTTGACGAGCATCTACATAAGTCAGTTATGTTGGCCATCAGGACCTTTCGAACAATATTTTCAGGACTCACATTCGTTTGCTTTGCTAACAACCCAGGCAGGTGTGTCACTAATACCAAGATATAGAACTTTACCACTCTGGACGAGTTGGTTGAGGGATTGCATGACTTCCTCGACTGACGTAGTAAAGTCGAACCAATGAACGTAGAGAATGTCAATGTAGTCCGTCCGTAGCTTTTTCAAGCTGGCTTTGACGGACGTATGTAGACTTTTGGTCGAGTTGCCAGTGAAACTGCCTTGAATCACACCCTTTTCATAGAAGCGAAATCCATTACTGTATTTTGTAGCAATGACCATTTCATCGCGTACACCGCGTAATTCTAACCATTCCCCAATCCATGTCTCGGAGAGTTCGTTTTGGTAGTTGTTCGCGGTGTCGATGAAGTTGCCTCCATGCTCCTTGAAGTAATCCAAAATCTTGAACGCTTCTTCCTTAGAGCAATCTCCGAGTAGTTCTGGCCTGTTATATGATTGATGCTATTAGTTGTTATCCTCTATAAGGCAGGATGTACCAGGTCATCATACCACGCATCGCCAAAGCCCATTGTTCCCAAACACAATGGACTAACAAGCATGCCAGCTGTGGGTGACATGACCCGATGAACACCGAGAGCCTCCGGCTCTGGGGGTTGAGGAAAGAAAGGCATCTCGGAAATTATTTGCTAGTGATAGTGGATAGGCAAGAAGTACGTTAATCGTGTTGTTCGAGGGAAACAAGATAAAACCTGAATATTCGGGATCTAAATTATTTGGCCGGGTAAGAGCATGGGATAAGAACATATATTCAACGTTTACACATCGTATCAGAGCATTCAAATTAGAGATTGTCTGGCGTCAGCTGAAATAATCTTCAACTGTAGCCTCAAATAAGCCACAATAAGGCCATGCTGAGGTTACAATCAAGTGGATTTTGTAATGAAAGCGTTACTAATGGCTTTCGTAATTAAAGCACGACATACCGAAACGTAAGCTAGCCATTATCAGAAGGTTACTATTCACTACGGAGATATCTGAATAATTAAGTAACCTCCATCTTCGCTGTTGCCGAATAGGCTATTGACAGCGCTCTGTAATTATTCTGCCTGTTCCCCCTTGTGCTGACTTCGCACGCTGAGGGAACCCTAGTTCTTGGAATTAGGTAGGTGAGATGCATAACGTTATTTGTAGAGCACACTATGCTAAATGAGAGATAGAGTTATGCAAGTAATCCCAAGTAGCGTGGCTTGAAAGAGAAATTTCCTCAAAGTGGCAATAAACATACGTGCTGACCCCTTCTGAGTGGTCAATTGCTGACCGGGATGACCATGCTTAGTGAGCGCCACTATCTCAACTAGCTTGCCTCAGTATTATCTAGGCACCAACCTAAGTTCTTGGAGAAACTTATGACGATAGACAGGTTACCACCTAGCTTAGCAGAAATAAGTCATCATTTAATAGTCACTTTAATTTGAAGCAATTATGTGCTGTGTTGCAATTCTGCTATGTTTCGAGAAAATGATGCATCGCTGATGAGGCTTTTAATATTTCACGCTCGTAGATGTAGGCGGAGGAAATAAAACAAGGAGATACATATCAGTTGTATACTATATGATATTGTATCGCAGATCGATGTAATGAGAAACAATCAAAATGAGGTAACGGCAACTAAGGAAACTAGTAACAAATGAAAATCTATGAAGAGACATGCCATTTATTCCATGATTGAATCCAACGTTCCATCCAAATGCCTTGCACTTCTTCCACACTAGCAAGGGTTGTTGACACTGAAAGTAGATTCTGAGTGTCTAGGACTGGTAGCTTTGCCTCGGGTGATGCAACCATCCCCTTGTAAAAGGGGAGGATTTTGAGTGCAGGGAACCTCTCAACATCGTACCCCACACTTCCTTGTAGCTGTAGCCTTCGCACCCACTCGTGAAATGTTACTAGCTTTATATCACTGCCAAGAATCTGACACGTAGCAGGCAACAAGGCTCCCCAAGTAGTCTTGTGCGGGTTGCTAATGTGGTAGACTTGACATCGGTCTCCAGAACTATTGTTAAGCTTATGGCGTAATACATCCATGAAGACTTCCGCTGTCACATCGATAGGAACCCAGTCAATGTCATCGCTATTGCCAAGTGACTTGGGGAGTATCCCAAGAGCTTTGCTCGTTTTGACAAGCATCGGCAGCCATTCTGAAGCATTCCATGAGCCGGGTAGGGTGATTGGGCCTGCCATTTGGCCAACTCGAATGATAGATACACTTAATTCAGTGGACGCTGCGACTCTCTGGAGTATCTTCTCGGCGGTATATTTTGACTGGGAATATCCACTGCTGCCGACTGCAGATTCATCGAGAAGAACTTTCTCTGGTACGTCTCCAAGGCTACTGTCCCAATTAATGACACTAGCGATAGAGGAAACGAAAATGAATTTTGCCTGGCGCTGAGAACGAGCGGCGAGATCAGCTAGGTGGCGTACCCCAGCGATGTGGATCTCAAATGATCCAAGATGTTTGTTAAAGTCAACATCCCAGGCGTTATGGATGATAGCGTCAGCATTGCTATAAATGTCGGCGAGATGGTCTGGTGAAAGTCCTAGTTCTCTTTGTGATAGATCGATTTGGAAGAAGTCGACAGTGGTCCCCTCCGGGTTGAATGATAATCCCCTCTTCTCACTCGCACGAATCTGGCGTTCCTTTCCGCTATCTCCACGGTGGAGGCAGATGATCCTAGAAATACTAGGCTCGCGTATGAGAAGCTCGAGTAAATAGCATCCCAACGACCCTGTAGCCCCGGTCAAGACTACTGTCTTGGCACGCGTTGGTGGGAGTTCGTCCAGATCAGCCGTGTACTTTTCAAGTAATCCTGCCATTTTGGCGTTGTCCGGGATGGGGGCACCGGACTCATCAGATTTTGATGCTTGAGTGGCGACCTCGAGATCAAGGGGAGCTTCTGTATTATGACGTGATTTGATGGTGTCTACGATACCTTGTATCGACGGATTTGCGTAGAGTAGCTTAAGACTAGCTTCTCGATCCTGCGGCCACAAACTCGATGCTTCTCGAAGTCTGTCAGCAATCTCCACAGCTCTAAGTGAATCCATTCCCAGTCCAAATAGGTCTTCCTTGTCCGAATAACTCTGTACGCCACATGCAGTGGCGACAATTTTCCGTATTTTCTGTGTGGGGATGGAACTTTTGGATCCCGAGACAGCCTTCTCCTCAGGGAGAGGAACTTTTTTTGAGTTAACAGAATTAACAAGCAGCTTTTTCTGAGTGTGCATATCGCCGCTGTCTTGTCTCGTTTCTGCGAGAACTCCCGAAAATTCTTTTACCCTCTGTATTGACTGAGAGTTGGTCCTTGATGTGGCGTACAATTCATTGAGCTCAGCTTCAAAACTCTTAATTGTAGCCTTTCGTTGTAGAGTTCCTTTTGCAGAGCGATAGAACGGCTTTTGGGAGGGCGCGATGAATATGAGAGACTTAGTGATTCTTGAGTGTGTAGATGAACTTATATTAGCCCTTTCGACAAATGGCCACAATTCATCAATAACTTCACCGGCGGAAGCTCTCGATGCAGTTTTCGGATCTCTTTCGACTAACAACGAAGCCTGAAATCTACCCTCTCCGGACATGATCACATCCCCGACATAATGGCATGATTTTATGATATCTTCTATCGAAATGGGATTGAACTTCTCCCCATTCGAAAGAACTACAAGGTCGTCTATACGACCTCTATGTTTCCACAGTGTTTCTTTTGTGGGATGTCGTGAGATAAGATCTACATAGAGGAATAGTTAGCAATTATCCTACGTTATGTGGAAGCCTAGATTTAGCTCATTCATACCTCCGGGTGAATACTCCATCAAATCTGGGAGGATTCTGAAGCAGCTTTGTATGTGCTCGTATTTTGAATGTCTTTCGAACGTCATTCTATAGAGATCGTCATGATGGTGTTTGGCAACAAAACCGGATGCTGGATGAAACTCAAAGTAATTCCAGTCTTCCGGATCCATAACAAACCTTGGCGGTGCGCTCGCTTCAGTGAATCCGATGAAATTATGCAGTGTTGTAAGGCGAGATATTTTGTCACCCGTGGATTTTGAAAGCGCGCCGCCACCATATGCCACAAACTCCAAGATTCGCAACTTTTTAAGGCTAGAGGTCGATTTAGAAAGGTCATCTAGGACTGATGGCGGATAAAAGCCACCGGCGATTCTCCCGGATACAATACCTGTCACCGCTATGTCGCTGGTCAATGGCCTTGTTGCAGGGCCATATACAACCGTGGAGCCGAAATACACAGGCATAAATAAAGCACACCATATTCCTGCAGACTAGGTCTCCTATTAGTTGAAACAGTCGACTATTGTTGTCAGAAACTTTCTTACATGAAAACAAGGCATGCCTAGGAAATACCGCTTATTCGCAAAAAGACGCCACCAAAGTCTATGAGAAGGATCATCAAGGGATTGATGTGCATCTTCCGTGGTTGTACATTCAATTGAGAAAGTAATGGGCTTCGGTGGTCCTAGAAATGCCGGCGGTTAGGGCAGAACAGAAGTATTTCTTAACTGACGTACCTGTAGATCCAGATGTATGCAAAATCATGAATTTCTGCTTTCGAATCTCCAAATATGATTTATTGAAGGGGTAGCCTTCTACTTCAGTCTCCTCGAGAATTTCAGAGAGGTCTGGTGCGACTATGCAAAAGACGTCGAGCTCATCTTCGGCTTGAATCTCATCAAGGTATCTAGTATGGCTTCGTGCACAGAGAACAGTCTTGCAGCCTGAGCGTTGTAAAAGCTCAATTTGATACTCTCTACTGTTGCGAGGTGATGGAAGCATCATCTAAATACACAATGAGACCCTGGCATTATGAGATTTCCAGTAGGTAACATACCTGATATCCACACTTGATTGCGGCCACAAGAAAGATGGGATACCGTAAATCATTTGGTCCCATATAAGAGAACACCTCGGCCGTATTGGCCAAGCCAAGGCTCTCGGATAGCCACCAGCATACTCGGTTTATAGCGTTAGCCACGGACTGGTAGGAAACGTCGAGGTATCCACCACTAAGGTCTTCTGTAAGGGGAATCGAAGCGAACACTCTCAAAGGGTCATTCGCAGCAATATCGTCAATTATATTGGGGATTAAACGCTCGCCATATGCAGGAGCACTGTCGTTGATGTAAGGCATTCTTCTAAAGTTCTTTGATGATATCTCAGGTCTGGGTGTAATAAAAAAGAGAAAGCAAGCACTATGAAATGTGAGTCATGAGGAAATAATGCGTCGACGAGTCCAGCCAGTTTTACCATCATAACCACCTGTAGCTGTAATTCTAAGTATATTGAATATTATTCAAACCAACTAGTTTAACACAATCTTACACCCCCTATTTTCTTACTTTTAAGAACCCACGTAATTTGCCCCAACACCCCACATCATGAGAATAGTCAGATGCTGAGTAATAGCCCTACCTGAGGATTAATCAATTCTCGCGTAATGCTACTTTCAGCGTAACACTTATAAGTATTATTCTCATCGTAAAATTCTATTTATATATATTGCCAAGATAGTGTCGATGATAACGATGAAAGCCAACTAAGAAAGGATTTCCTAGGTCAACCACAACTTTGTAGTAACATGACATTTTATTGAACATGTTTGATAACTTCGTCATTACGTTTTGGGAATATCAACCGAGCCGCTTACGGCCGAACCTCTGCTAGTGCTACAGGGGAGAGTACAGGGGTCCCATGTTATACGCTACACACGATGTCTGTTTACATCTAGTCTAACAGTGAGGAATAAACATCGCCACCTTTTCTATGTAAATCAAATAGGCTACTTGTATAAGATTAACAACATTGGTTTACTAATCATATAATTACATCACCAGTTGCTCTAAATCATTCCATATTGGGTTAGACTCGCTCAGGGACAATCACTTATCAACCACCGTGCCGCATTTGGTAGTGCCAAGGAGGCCCAAACCAGTGGTGGTCGGAAATCGGCTGTCTCCATTCCCGAGTCCCCCACTACTTCATAATATTAACAAGAGCCGGTAGTTGTGTATATGTAGGCAGGTTCATTAGCCTATAGATACATTGTTCTTGGCTTCTAGAAGTCTGTACTACTATGTTACTTCTTCTTTGCTCAAATCACCTCAAATACGGAAGTAGTGTATCCACAGGTCTCAGGAGCGTAGTACTCAAGTTTTTAGAACTTCTCTCTCCATTGTTTCAAGAAGTTTATACATCTATCCATTTAAGATAATGCCATTTTAATATCACGAATGAGTAGAAAAGAATTTACTCTACACTATTCCTTGTTTCGATGCCTCCCCGTGAGAGTATATAATAAATAAATGTGAATACACGTATCGCTGGATTAAGTAGAAACACAAGCCGATACAAGAATCGTAGATGGATAAATCCCTAGATCTGTTTCTGTCTTATTCTACCGGCTGCAGGCTCCACCATGTGACTATGTAAACGAAGAAAATCGGATCGACACAGGCCACCCATTAGAATAGTGAATCATATCAAATTCTCGTAGTGTAACTGAATCTTAGTTATCTGAATCGGGAAGAAGAGAAGGAAGAAAAAGAGGACCACCTAAGCAACGAGGTAAAGTATGGCCGAGGTCAGGATAAGCGCCGGCCAGCCCGTCTGTTTGAACCTCCGGCTAATATTAATAGTAATCTTTAAATAAACGAGCGCCAGAATACGATATCAAACTGTCGTCTTCGCATAGCAGTCATAATTCGCTCGCACCGAAGTAATCAGGCTCGCCCTACAGTTTATTGACCCCTGCAGCAAGTAACAGCATGAGGAGGAATATGCACCTATAGTTCACGCCACGTTGGACGACATAATACACCCGAAGTTCATTACTATGATAATATGATCCACGCTAAACATTATGTAAGAAAAGCAACGTTGCTAATGGATCTAGACGACCGAGCTCAAAATATAAAGAAGCATTATCTGCCACGTCTTCCTCAAAGTATCAAGGTATCAAGGTATCAAGGCCTCGACTTGATCGCGTTTCATCCCTATATACCAATTTCCTAGGTACTATCGTTCAAACAAACTATCAACAATCAGCATGTCTGTTGCTTCGATTGAGATGCCGTCCCCAATCTCCCCCCATCTTGACCGAGTGGTGGATATTCCATCAAGCAGGTTTCATTTACAAGCAGTGGGGCGACATGGAAATGAGTCAAATCGCCCGTTTGAAGGGAATTTACCGCCGCAGGAGTCCATGAATGCTCAAAGAAGCATAGAAGACGACCGTTCAAACGAGCCCAGACCGAATATCAAACCACTTGCGCTGGTGCCATTTCCTCAAAAGTCCATCACCGAGCGGGCCAAAGCCGGTGCCATTGTATTGAATCGGTATCGCATTGAGTATAAGAACGACTGGGACTTCCCTGCTTCAATTCTTTACTCGCAGGGGCAAATTCAGAAAGCTCTCGAGAAGGAAATTCCGATTAATCTTGTTATTCCCGCATTCCCTTTTAAGTCTTCAAACCGTTCGAAAAAGGTTCTAGGCCCCCTTCCAGACGAAGCCGAACGGCTTTCGCTGTTGCATCTCAACGGCCTCTGCTTGGCGATGAAAGATGCTACAAATTCCGATACGTTTTTGACTATAGTTTCCGATGGAATTACATATAACGGTAAGTAGCCACGTCCACTATTGATATGTCTTAAAATATCTAACGTTGATCTAGATATTCTGGGTGTCTCCGACCAAGAGGTATGGAGGTACGGCCAAGAGTTGAGACGAATGGCAGAGCAAAATGGCTGTCACTACATCCGATTCTCCCGTATCTGTGACCTCGTTGGTGCTGAACACGAATCTGATAAGCTCAATGAAGAATTATACCTCCAGAAGGTTTCCGAATATCGTAGTCTTCTCGAAGAGAATACGCCAAGAGGTTTCGATGTCTTGGACGCTATCTCAAACGATCCAGATATTTCTAGAACATACAAAGGCTACAAGAAATTCTTAATGAGCGAACGCGATAACCGCACCAATCGTTCTCGTTCTCAAACCGAGAGAGAAAATGGCAGTATTGCCAAGGCAATGATAGTGAGAGGAAAGGTTAGTGGAAGCCCAATAATGTATGCGAAATATTTTAGCTGAGATTTAATCTAGGCATTTACCCAGACTTTGAAGGCAAGGTATCCGGATTTCGTCCGCCTTTCAATCCATCCTTCGAATGACACGAACAAAGTATCAATTACAATGCTACCTCAGGAAAACGAGATTGTCATGACCCCATGGCATGGTGCTGTAGTACGAGGTGCAGACGGAAGCGTCTCCATGTCGCACGCAATCTTAGTTCCAGCAATGACGCACGACATTATATACGCCGATGGACGCCCAAGTTACTTCCGTGAGCGGTCTGATGTTTTCAACTGGCCTTCCATGGAGGTCACATTCGAGTATTTATATCCATGTGGCATCATGATTAAGCCCGCAAATCCGAGTTCAGCTTACCCACTCTCCATGGTGGATATGCAAAAGATTCGCACGCTGGCTATGACTTGCTCTCCTATTGTTCTTAGGGGGTTCTCTAATACTAAAGATCGACGCACATTTATTGCCAAAGCCTACGATCTTGGCCCAGTGCTACCGGTGAGCATTCCTAGCTCTTTCCCCTAAAATACACAAGTATTAGTATGACGCTTTTCTAACGATATTTTAATAGTGGAAGTCAGGTGTTATTCAAGAGGTCAAAGATGAGTCCAACAATGATCCAGAAAGTAATAGTGGTAGGTCCTTCCCAGAAAGGCTCTCAGCTACGTTAGAAGCACAAATGTGCATCCTTCTAAAATGAGTTTACAATTTCAAGAAAATGTGAAACTAACATTGGTGTGGCAGTCGTGTCTGCCGAGGCAATGCCCATGCATTATGACGGCATGTTCAAAATTATTACCGTTAAAGACGAAAGAACTGGCAAAGAAAAGAAAGTTTCGGACACTCCTCACTTCCAATATTTTGTCTCCCAATCGGCAGCTCAGCCTGGAGACGGCTACACTCTTTTCGCATCCTCGGATCTCTTTGCTCGATACCTGCCTCAGGCATACAACATCAATAAACTCGAAAAGATCAAGTGGACATGCCACAGTCACGGATTCTTCGACCATGTAATGGAAGACATTCCACTTGTTGTTAGGCACCCGACCCGAAACTCACCATGCATTCGTTGGCACCAGCCATGGCCAAAATGGCGAACGTCTTATGGCTTTGCTGATATCAGTATCGACAATGGATCTCAGAGCTTGATTCCCCTAGTTGATAGCTTGCTATTTGATCGTCGGGTATGCCTTCGCTTTTCGTGGCAGGAAGGAGACATCTTAGTTTCCGACAATTTTGCTATGTTGCATACCCGGACGTCGTTCAGTACTGATTACCCTAGGGAGCTATGGAGAATTCACACAGCATAACATATCATAAGAATATGTGACTAGGTACTAAATCAGAGGTTTTGGTTTTAATTATTTTCTTGTTTCCTGTTCTTCTTCTTTATTAGGTAGTTGCATATAGTAGATGTATATTTTCTATTCGATGGTGCATACTTAATCTTAAATTCATTGTGAAGCAGGCGTCCAGCCCCTCGTTGCTTCCTCCTGATACAATAGGTTCTTGCCATCTTCACACCTCCACATTCCAGCAAACAGCAGCACAAACCTGCGAAGGAGGGTGCCACCTACCTACACACCTACCCTCACCACCAGTCACTCTTCCTCCTTCTTCTCCTACCTAGTCAGTCATACTCCAGATCTTACCACTCATTCTTCCCCCTTTCCTTCCTCTAGTCAGTCAGATTCTCTTATATTTAATCCATTTTACGTTCACGTACTACATGAATCTATATAACACTCGTACATCCTACACAGTCCTTATCTAGGAACCCTGATATTATCTATGATCTCCGGTCCACACCTTCTAACCTTCTCGAGAATCAACTCGAAATATTATTTTATTCAAACAATACAAATGATCTAGGTCAACCCAAACACACGCTTTAATCATCAGCTCGATAATACCTACAACGTACCTCCCTAGCCTTGAATAAATAACCTTAACCACAACATATTTTTTCAATCAAGCACCAAATATCCCAAGAATCCCAACTCTCAAGCAGACAGATAACCAAAGCTCCAAGATTGTTCAAAATAGAAACAAGGAAAGTACACCAAAATCAGTATTTCCAATTTCCACGGTCACCTACCTCAATCCAGTTACAATATTTAGTCCTCATTCTCAAACAGTTCCATACCTGGGGTTCCAAAGGAACGGACAACTGGCACTTCTCATTCTTAAGGGCTCCAAACTCAATCAATGCCAAGATTCAAACCACTCTCCACCATCTCTCTAAACTAAAACTGCACAGAAGGAACTATCTGTCGTATCGATATCGGCAGTAACAACGTCCTCCCCTGGCTTATTCCCTTTATTGCTACCTATAAGGGAGGGCCTTCATAGTTCCCAGTTAGCATGGCGATAATTGATACACTACCAGGACTTAAGGTCACAGTAGAAGTGGCGGACAAGCCACTGAGGGAGTTCAACGTACCTTACAGCTCAAATGATACACGTCAGCCTCCAGTACTCAAAAGCCGAACAAAGAACCGGAATCATTTCGGATACCCTCACATCAGAAATGGATATGTTGCCAAGTATATCGAAGTCGAATCCGGGACATATCCATGCGTCCAGTTTATCAAGGGGCTAGACTTCCTATATGAAGGCCATCATATCGCGTACAGTGTCGAGTTTGATAATGAAACACTTCTACTTCGCCACCAGCCCCCAAATTTAACTTATGAGAGCTGGGAAGATGGAGTGGATAGTGTGGTTGTGGGCACCGAAAGAGAACAAAAGGCAAAGCTCTTTCGCTTTGCAAACCTAACGTGCAGTAAGTACATACCATTCTCATGCACATTTAGGCTACTTTCCCTGATTCTGAAGCAGTCAGCAACGCTGAGTATCATAATGATACTGGATACGCACTGGCAAGGAACGTTGGGTCAATCCGAGTCTGTGTCTATCATATGCAAAGCCACCGACGTACGACGAATGGCAAGTATGATTACGGTGGTGCCACAGTAGAGAACGTCATGGCAGAAACTGCCATAAAGGGCCGGAGTTACTCCCACTGTCTTGAGTATGTATTGTTGACACCACTGTTTCCAGAAAGCATAACTAACGTCCTTGGCAGGGTAGTAGATGGGGAGAAGATTAGTGATCCAGAATATGAGTATGAGGATGACTTCCTCGACGACGAAAAGCTTCCTTCCGCCGTCTTCGACTTCTTTTACCGATCACGAAGTTAGTGATTACCTTATATACATTAGCCATTCATAATTACTGTTGTCTTCTGGTATAGATGCTAACAATGATAAAGAGTCCCTTATAGAACTAGGTGTACGCACCGAGAGAGAGGTCGAGGAGGATGATGAACGGTGCATGAATGCAGACCAGCTGAGAGCAAAGCTCCGACGGCTTCGTGAGGAAAGAGAAAGAGACAATGATGAAGACCAGAGATTAGTAAAGGTATATTACTATTATTTCAATCCCAACCATCTATGGAACAAAATAAACAGAGCAGATAATAATTAGGCTATCAAGCACGAACCCGCGGAATCTAAAATTATGACTCAAGGAAGGATTGTAATTGATCTTACGGGGTCGCCATGATTAAGTAAGCGGATGGTGTAATAGAGCCAGGTATCGCACATATGGGAAGAAGGAAAATGCACAAATCCAAGAGAGAAACAACTATGGCGGTAAATTTAGGGTTTTCCGAGAAGGCTTAATTATTTCTACGTCAAGTTCATTATAAAAAAAAGGAATGAAAAAAAAAATAAAACCATAATTATTTTAAAGTATAAATAAGCCATGACTTGTTAAAAGCTAATAAGCTTATTAAAGTTTTAAAATTTAATAACATTAATTAAGCTTTTATTTAAATTTTATGTTATAAACTAAAAAATAAAGTTAGGTATAATAATAATAATATTTTAAAAGTAAATATTTAGTTTAAAACTAAAGCTTAAAAAAAAAAAAATCTTTTTTAAAGTAGGTATATATATAAGCTAAGTTATATATTTAGCTTGCAAGCTTTAATTTTTAATAATTATTTTTTTTTTTAAATAAATTGTTTGCAATTTAATAAATATAAATAATTTAATTTGTTATATCGATTTATAATTAGTTTAAATAATAAGTAAATTATAAGTTACTATTATTTTAATTAGCTAATATACTTAAATATATATTTTATTAATAATATTTTATAAAAATATATTTTATGTTTAATTTAGCTAGCATTTAAAGCTAATTTATAAAAATATTTATATATATAATAATAGCTTTACTTTATGCTTTTGTACTTTTTTTTTTTTTTTCTTTTTTTTTTTTTAAACATTATTTATTTAAACTTTTATTTACTTTTATTTTTATAGCTATTATTTGTTTATTTTAAATTTTTATTATTATTAATTTATATTATTTTTATTTTATATTTATAGTTTAATAAATAATATGTTTGCTTTATATTATTAAGCTTTTAAAGTAAAAAACTATTAATATAGTAAACAAAAAACAGCTTATGTTATTATAGGTTTATTTATATATTATAGCTATTTTAGCTATATTAAACATAATTTTTAACTTAACGTTAACAAGTTTTTAAAAGTTATTTGCTTTATAATAAATATTAGTTTATTTTTATATAAAAATTATTAAAAAATATATAACTTATATATATTTATAAATATTTTTATACTATTTTTATACTTAAATTATTATTTTATAAATTTTTTTTTTTAATTATTAATAATATTTTTTTTTAATACTATTTGTTTTTATAAGTTATTAAAAGTATTATTTTTAGTTTTTACGCTAGTTTTATTAAATTTAAATAATTTATAATTTATTTTTATTTTTAATATAAATAAAAAACAAACTTAGTTAGCTTTTTTTTTTATTTATTAAAACTTTATTAAAGTATAATTTTGTTTTTTAAAAGCTTTTTATTGCTTTTTTATTATTTACTAATTATATTTTAATTATATTAGCAAAATTTTTAAAACTAAAATAAATAAACTTTAAATAAATTTATATTTAATTTATACTAATTTTAGTAATATATAGCTTGTTATTTTTAATTATAAAAAATTAGTTTTTTAATATAAAACTTTAATATAACAATTTATTGCTTTTTTAACTATTAATATTATAAATATTTTATATTATGTTTGTTTTATAATATTATTTAATATATTTAAACTAATAATTAATATTTTTTTTATTATTATATAACTATATTATATGTTTAGCTTTTAAATATAAGTTATTTAAGTTAAAAAACAATAATAAATTGTTTTTTAAATAAAATTAAAAAAATTGTTAATAATAATAATAATTTTATAAAGTTTTTTAATATTATTATAAAAACAATTAAATATAACAATATTTTTTTTTTTTTAAAATAAAATTTTTATGCTTGTTTTATATATAGCTTAATAATAAAACATAAATTTTATATTTAAAGTTATAAGTTTAATTTTTATTATATATTAATTTAATTATAATAAATAGTTTTAAAAAAAATCTAAAAAAATAAAGTTTTTAGCTATACTTTAAAAATAAATTATGTTTTTATTAGGTTATTTTTAAAGCATATTTATTATTAAAACTATATATTGTTTATTTTTTTTTTATAACTTTGTTTTTTTTAAAAGCTTTAATTACTATTAACATAAATATATTAATAGCTAATATTTATTAGTTATATTTAATAAGCTAGCTTTTTTATTTAATTTTATAATATAAGTTTTTATTATATATTTATTTATTTATTATATTTTTAACTTTTTAATTTATATTTAAGTTTTTAAAAGCTAACATAAATAATTTGTTTGCTAATTTAGCATTTTAAAATTTAAAAAGTTATATTAAAAAAATATTATAAAAACGGTTATATTATGCTAAAAAAAAAAGTAATATATTAATAAACTTATTTAGCTTAAAATTTTAAAAAGTTTAATAAACTTAAATATTAACTTTTTATGTTTAAACTTAAAATTTTTTATAAAGAAAACTATTATTTGTTTTATTTTATAGTTTTTTAATTAATATTTATTATTATAATATTTTTGCTATTTTTTAATTACAATTTATTATTAATTTATTAACTTATTTTTAATAGTTTATAATTTATATAATTATTTTTATACTACTAAAACTTTTTTTAAAATAAAGTTATTTTTAACAAATAGCTAAAATTTAAAAATATAACTATATAAAGCTTTAAAAAAAAACTTATTAATAATACTATTAATAGTAAAATTTATTACAAAAAAAGCTTAAAATAATAATTAAAACTAATTAGTTTATTTATTATTTATAAAATATTTTAAATAGTTTTTAATAATTTAGTTTATATATTTTATTTAACTATTAATTTTAAAATAAAAAACTATTAAATATTTTTTTTTAATTTTAAAGTAATAATAAATATTTAATTAAAATTTATTTATAAATATAATACTTTAATTAAACATAATATTAATAAATAATTTATATTAACATTTTATTTTTTAATAAAATAAAACTATTAGTTTTATTAAAATTATTATAATATTAATAAAAAACAAATATATTAACTTAATAAATTTATTTATAATAATTAATATTAAATTAACTAACTTTTTTTTATAAAAAGTTTTTAATAAACTAATAATAAAATTTATAAATAATTTTTTTATAAATAATATAAATAAAAATAAACTATTAAGTTTGCTATATTTTTAATAGTATTTTGTTTTAAATTTTAAATATATAATATATTTTTTTATATAGTTTTATATATTAGCTTTTATTTTAAGCTAATAAACTTTTTAATTTAATAAATTAAAAATATATTATTAACTAAAATAGCTAGCTAAAAAATTATTATAATATAGCTTTATTAATTAAAAATAAATAACTTTTTTTAAAAAAATATATATATAATTATTATGCTTTAAAAAATTATTTTTAATAAATTATTAAAGCTTTATAAGTTTATTATTAATAATTTATTTTATTAGCTATTAATATTTAAAGTTTTTTTATTAAATTTTTTTAATTAAAGTTTAAAAGCTTTAATTAATTTTAAAGCTTTAAATATTTTTTATATTTATAGCTATTTATGTTTATAAATATATAATTGTTTATATAAAAATAACGCATTTTTATAAAAAACAAATAATATAAACTTTTATTACTAATATTTTAAAAATTTTATTTTTAATATAAACTTAACTAATTATAATTTTTTGCTATAAAGTTAAAAAAAAATTTATATTTTAAAATATATTATTTATATAATTAAAACATTATAAAAAAATATTAGCTTTATTTTGCTTTTTTTTTTATATTTAATAATAAAATTAAAAAAGCTAAATATATATATTAATAAGCTTGTTTGCTATTTAATTTTAAAGTTTTTATAAAAGTTTAAAAATTATTATAATTAGTTAATATTTTAATTAAATATTTGCTTTTTTATAAATAATATTATTAATATTTAAAATTGTTTATTATAATTAATATTTTTTAATTTAAAATATTATATTTTAATTTAAGTTTAAAAAACTTTTAAAAATAAAATAAAATAAATTATTATTTTTTATTATTATTTTTTTAAAATAAATTATTTATAAACATAACTTTAAAAATATTAATTTTTATTAACATTTATTTTTTAAAGTTAAAATAAATAAAAAAAATAATTTACTTAAATATATTTTTAAGCATTATAAATATTGCTTTTATTAAATTATTTAAAAAAATTTAACTTTTTTTTATTTTAACTATATTTTTTTTTAAATATTAAATTAAAAATATAATTATTTAAAAATATTTTTTAATAAAGCAATAATAAAAGTTATAAAACTTTAAAAATTATTATAGCTTATAATAAAAACTAAAAATAAACTATTTTTATATAATGTTTATATATTTAAAGTTTATTTTAATTTTATTTTTAAAAATAATATAGCTTAAAAATTTAAGTTAGTTTTAATAAAATTAACATTTAAAAAGTTTAATATATAGTTTTACTTTATAAAGCTTTTTAATAACTTTTTAAAAATACTTTATATAAAATTTTTTATTTTTAAAAAATATAAAAATATTATTTAAATATATTATATAAAAAATATTTAAAATATTATTAAACGCTTTTTATATATAGTTTTAAAAAATAGCAAAAATGTTATATAAATTTATTAGCATTATAAAAAATTTATAATAGCTATAATATATATAAAAAGCTATTTTTTATTTGTTTTTTTGTTAAATTTTAATATAATAATAAACGTTTTTAAAATTAATTTTAAAAAAAACTTTAATATAAATAATTTTATTTAATAACTTTAAAATAAAAAAAAAATAAACTAATTTTTATATATAACTTTATTAAATTTTTTATAGTTTATATAAAGTTAAAAAGTTTTATTTTTTTTAAATATAAATAATATAAAAACATTAGTAAAATTAGTTAACTTTTTAATTTTTTTGCTTTTTAGCATATTATTAAGCTAAATTTATAGCTTTTTTAGTTTATTTTAAGCTAATAAATATATAAAATAATAAAAAACAATAGTATTTTTTAATAAATTAATTATTAAATTATTATATTTAAAATAAAATAATATATTAATATTATTAATATTAAAAAAATTAAAAAAGTTATAAAGCTTAAATAAAATAAAGTTAAATTAAATATATTATTAGTTAGTTTTTAATTTTTTTAACTATATAATTTTAAATAAAATAATTATAACTTAATAAAACTTTTTATTTTTATAAGCTTTTATAAATTAATAAAAAAATAATAGTTTAAAATATTTAAAAATATAACTAAAAAACTATTAATTTAAAGCTATATTTAGTATAATATTTTAGTTTTTTAATATAAATTAAAACAATAGCAAAAAACTTTTTTTTAAACGGTTATTTTAAGCTATAGTTATATATATATAGCATAATTTTTAAATATTATTTTTGCTATTAGTTAATTTAAAAAAAACTTAATAAGCTTTATATATAAAAAAGCTTTTTTAAGCTATATATTATAGTTTATAAGTTTAAAAAAAAGCTTTTTTTAATTTATAAGTTAATATAAAAATATAGCTAATATAATTATATTTAATATAGCTATTAAAATTAGCATATATATATAAAAAAAGCTTTTTAAAGTTTAATATAAAAATAATATAAAATATATAAAAACAACATAAAGTAAATATAAAAAGCTAGATTTTTAGTTTAAGCTTAATAAGCAAAATTAAGTTTATTTTTTTTTTTTTAGCTATATTAATTATATTTTAAAACAAACAATAAAACTTTAAAAAAAAACTTTTTAAATATATAAGTTTTATTTAAATTTTTAATTTAAACTTTTTATATTGTTTTTTTTTTAAATAATTTTTAAAGCAATTAAAAATATAATAATTTTTTTTATTATAATTATAATATATAATATTTTTTAAATTAAAATAACATTTTAATTTTTAATTATTTTTATTTTTATGTTTATTTAAATTTTTTTTATTATTAGTTTAGTTAAATTGTTTATTTAATAAAAAGCATTTATTTTTTTAAAACTTAAAAAAGTATTTTTTAATATTTTAATATTTAAATAAATATAATTAATAATAGCTATTTTAATATTAAAGCTAAAATTTTTTAAAATATTTTTAGTTTTATAAATAAACATTTTTATTTTATTAATTTTTATTTTAATTGTTATTTTTATATATATTATTTATATTTTATAAAAGTTTTAATAATAAAGCATTTTTTGTTTTTAGTTATTATTTATTAATTTTTATTTTTTTATAGCTATATTTATTATATTTTTATAAATATTAAACAAAAAGTTATAAAAGTTTTAAATGTTTTTTTTAAATAATTTAAAAAGTTTTTAATAAAATAATATAGCTTTTTTACTATTTAGTTTTTTAGTTTTTTAGTTTTTAATTTATGCTAAATAATAATTAAATTATTAAAAATGCTAGTTAGTTTTTTATTTAATATTTTTTAGCTATATGTTAATATTAGCTATTAAATATATTAATTAATATATAAAGCTTTTTGTTTATTTAATAAAAACATTTTAATTATAAATATATTAAATATAATTTTAATATTTGCTATTAATAATAAAAATATAATATTAGTTTTTATAATTTTAGTTTATTTTATTAATAATATATAAAATTTTTACTTTTAATTTTTTAAACTTATATATAAAAACTATAAATATAAGCTTTAGTTTTTTTATTTACTTAGTTTATTTATTATATATAAACTTTATACTAAAAAAAAAAGTACTTAAACTTAAATAAACAATTTAAATTAAGTTATTA